>KL197716.1:223384-269658 GCA_000697665.1 Jaapia argillacea MUCL 33604
TCCATTTTTACATAATGCTTCCTTTGCTATGCACCCTTTTGTACCATCCCACATGCAACTCCCAAATTCAGTCGTAAATCCCATGCTCATTGTGTAGGCTTGTGCAGTTGCAAGAATGTCTTACTTGACTTTTTCGACTGGAACTTGAATACTTGGGCTTAACTTCGCTTTCTGAACTTGGCCTGCGATGGTGAACTTGGTCTGACTTGGGAGCAACTTGCCTAAGTCGACAACCTATCCAAGACTCACAAGTTGTGTAAGTGATTTGTAGTTTTGCTGATGTTGGAATTATCATCCATATCGAAGCGTTATCTCAGACTCATCGAGGCATACTGCAACGGTTGGGCTATATGAAGGGACCCAGGAGACTTGCTTAACGGTGATAGATGCCAAACGGACAAACAGAGCTGAGACGGTGTGATCGAGGTGGTAGCTGATTCAGGAGTTCGAACCGAACTTGGCCGTGCTCCCGGCAAGCTAGCGCTCATGCAACTTCTGCTCATCCAACCACTCACGCATCAGGACAGTGTCTGCTACAGTATGATCACCGTGGCTCTCATCACACTTCTGTTCCAGTCCACTCGGCACAGGGGATGAAGCGTCTGTAGCAAACGCCGAGGCAGACTCCAAGCGTGTCCATATCAGCAGTCCCGGCGGGGGGGAGGAACAGGAACATTGTCTCTGAGATGGTGGGAGTCGTTCAGACAGAGTGTGTTTAGGTGAGTTTCAATCCCTACAAGGATACCACAGCCTCCCCGCTGAACCATCACCCCTCATTTCCTCCCCAAAGGTCATCGGGTCTATGCAAACGAACCTTCCCACTCACTCTACACCCTCGACCAATCACGATCGCAGTACCAGTCCCAACTTCTCCTTCGTATCTTCGACGACATCCAAATAATCCAATCCAATAGTAGCACCTTCGCAATTTTCTACCTTACTGGACCGTATAACACCCAGAGCCAACGTGATACGATCCTGCTGGCACTTTGTATGGCCAAATCCGATTCTTCAAATGGCCTATCCACGATTCATAATAGAAACGCTGTACCATTCATACAACTCAACATCATCTATCCGATTTGGGTCTTGAGCTCCTACCCTCCTGATCAGTGCCATTCAATATTCATCATCTGTCCTCGCAATCTGAGTGGAACTTTACTAGTCGGTGGGAGGATAAATGCAGGAACGACAAGAGTGCACGACTGGCGGAAATCGGAGGTTCGGGTGTGTCTCTTCACCACCAAATCAAATGGTTCTAGAACTTTGCAGCGAAGCCACGCTGGTCCTCCTCTCAGCCCCAACCTCTCTATTGCCCTTCGCGAAGAGTCTTAAGTTCTCCTCGACATCTTTCGGATCTGACATGAAGGTCAGTGGTAGCGGATGAAGGTGTTGGATTAGACAACCCTGCTCACCAGGTTATGAAGGCTGGCTACATGCTATCTAGGCTGTGGAGGGAATTTGGTCATGAAGGTTGGAGAGAGGTTGGGACATGCGTGTCGGAGGTTGGCTGGTGAACTAATGGTGAAATCTGGGTCCGTGGAACTTGAAGATAAGGGGCCTTCCATGGTTGCGACAAGTTCATCCAGCTCCACTTTATCTGGTCTCTCTGGCTAAAGCATACTCCTACACTTTCTCCCCAAGGTCTCAGAATCGCCACCAGAGACCAAGCCCACATCACTCTGCACCCAATACCAACCACGAGCCCCGAGCGTTCGACTGCACATTCGCGAAAGTCACGAACAGTCCTATTCAACATCATCATCGCAATTTCACACCTCGATCGTAACGAACTTGACGAGATCTACCTGCCGTGAACCCCATTTGTCCAAACCTTTCATTTCGTGCTCAACCAACGCACTGTGGGAAGCTATCCACCGATTATTGTGAGATATTGAGTGGTGAGCGGCGAGGTTTTACTGAGGATATGGAGTGGTTAGGGTAGATGTATTCAAGAGAGAGAGCAAGGTCCAACTCTTCATTTCAAGATTCTTGGCGGTCTCTGGGCAGGTCATGATTCGATGGAAGAGGACTGTCGGTGTTTGTTCCTCATGTAACAGATAACCTTCAAAACCAAATCTACCTCCTCGTTGCTGTCACTACTTGCTATCGTCCAATTGCGTTAAGCAGTCTTTACTTCTCCTCGTCATTGAGAATCAGGCATTTAGCTGGGCTAGGTCTTATCGGAGCAAGCATGATCTCACAAAACCAACATATGTACATCGGCTGGCGCAGCTTGTTGTTGATAGACCCTAGGCAGACACCAGCTAGAATCTAGTCCCCCATACCCTCGACTACCTTCATTAGAATCCAACGAGCGTACGGCCAATTGGTAGCCCCCTCACAGAGTTGCTCGGAAATGGCCTCTCGTGAGGACCAAGTAGTGGGAAAGGACACACATCCTTGCACAATCTAAGCCATTGAGGACGAGGAGGGGAGAAGATGGCCAAAGTATCAGCGACAGGATGTCACTAAAGCCGCGTCCGTGAATCTGCAATGGTGAAACACGCATCATAATCTGGCCAAAAAGCAGGGCAGCGACTTGAGACATGACATACCAGTGGTACGATCTCTTCCTTGAGCGCCCACGGCTGATGTGAGGACATTCAGTGGTTACACCTCGACAACATCAGGGAGAATTTCTTGTGGGTGTGAAGACTCGACACCTTGTTCCCGAGGGTGTTCTGGATTGCCTCCAATATCAGGGTTAGGAGCTAAATTCCGTAACTGACTCTATATCTCCTGGGTTTCAAGGCACATCCGATGCCGGTGGGAGGCCTGGCGGATGTTCAGGACGAGGCAGGAACCCAGAGTACAAGTCATTGTGACCGAGAAGCTCCCCATGATTTGTAACCCTCCTCACTAGTGTCGTTTCATCAGTACTTCAGTTACTTTGAGAAGAAGGCCAGGAAACGAACCGGGAGAGCGAATAGGAAAATGGTGGTCAACAGGGATGTTGTGAACACCCTTCTGAAATGATCAGCTGGACCAGCGCAAGGAAACGGGGAATGAGACGCATGCGAAGAAATATACGAAACTATCCCGAAGGAGGACCTCTGTGACAATTTCCGTCCGCCATCTGTACTGAAATCTTGACAGGTGTAGAACAGCCTTGTACAAAGCGAGAAGGAATAGGACAGCCTCGAATGCCATGATACAGACCCAAGTGACCCAGACATGCTTGGGGACCTTTTGGATTACACACCGGGTGCGTCTGGCTAGAGGGGCGGCAACAACTAGCAGAAACAAGGCGGAGGGTCAGATGGTGTTCTCGCGAGACGAAAATTGACATACCTATGAAGTTCGCGTTGGAAGAGAGGAAGAATGCCAGCGCACCAGCGATTTGTATGAGATAGCATATGGCCATGGCACCCGAAACCAGCGCTGAGCGCTCATACATGGCGAATATTCAGAGTTGCATGGTAACTGTCAAATTTAAGGATTATAATGAGCGATCCGGAAGCAGCAATGGTTGGAGGTTGGCGTACTTTGGACTATCCAAGTAGGAATCAATGTTGTCCAACCTTGCAACACAAACATCAACCGGCCTGAAGAACCAGAAGTTTAGAAAATCGCCAAGCGAGAGCGGGAGCTGTCAGGCGTACATCTAATACTCCCGTAAGCACTCGAGAAATTGATTACGAGGATGTATGAAGACTAGAAGGCACGCACTGCTGTAAGATTACAGTCAGCGGGGACTCTTGGGATGGCTGATGAATGCACGTAGGTATTCAACCCTTCCACGAGAATTACTAAGACATATGAGACTGTTTTAGTCTGGTTAGTAGAGGTAGAACGTTACCTACAAGCAGTGTTTGCCCTGGAGATAGAGGCGAAGCGCTAGGTTCAACGTTGTGCAAACACCCGAAGGCAAAGAATCTCACAAGATCATCCCGTTGCCGCAGAATCGGGTCTACCATCGAAGAAGTATGAAGAAGCCACATAATTGGATCGAAAACAACAAGAAAACTCACCAGAAAGTAGAGAATTTTTGCAGCAGACCATCGTTGGTTCTACGGCGCCGTGATGTGGGTAACGCCATTCATGCAAAGAAAAATTGAAGACAAACCCAAATCAACTTGACCTCGCACCCTCCATCAGGAATAATCGCCAACAAATGGTTTTCTGGGGACATACCTCCTGATCCAGTGTGACAACTGGACAACAAATAGGTTAGATGTCGATCGGCGTCCGGGACAGAATGCCAAAATCGTACTGTAATCGTAGAATGAGGCAGTGGCAGCTGAAACTGGAGAACGAACTCGCGATTAGAAATGTGTCCACTCAGGTTAAGCGAAACATGCCTTGACAGATTCGACTGATTTCAATACCATAGACATACATGATGACATCGGCTTGAGCTGACATACTAACAGGACAAGCAACGCTTGAGTTAGAGCTCACGCGAAGTTCTGGTACGGGGAGTTTTGGCAAGTGAGTGACTGAAATAATTAAGATCACTTGGGCCCCCCACAGTCAAGTCGGGAGCTTTAGGCATTTAATTAAGTTAAGGAGGGAACGTACCTGGATCTGGCATGGCTAGACAGCATGGGGTGGGATGGTTTCTCTCCTAGGCCCTCCTCCAGCCTCGAGGCCATGTTGTCTGGTGGAAACAATTGTGAGGAAACTGCACTTGGATGTTTTAAATATAGATCAACGTAACTGCAAATATCGTAACCCTGGGTGCATTGGCAGGAGCTTGTGCCAGGACCCCTGATAATAGAGGGAGAGCTCGGATATAAGAATTTGAGCCTCATTGCACTTACCAGGACACTATTTGGGCCAAAATTACCTGGATTATACCCTACATTTTCATGTTTCGGAGAGTATTTTTGCCGGGATGAGTATATCCGACCTCTTTGTCGCTGGCTTCAGTGGCTTGGCAGGCTTACGGGCAGTCCGTTGCCAACATTTTCGGGGTTGGACCTGTACAGTTATCCGACCTGTTGGCCAAAACGGACAGCTTTGACCGGGATTATGCCCGACCTCAGCGCATTTTGAGGGTAATTCTGACTGGGACTGTGATCTGACCCCTCCCTCTATTATCGAGGGTCCTCTTGCACCTTCCTTAAGTACTAGTCAGATGACTGACGGACTCCAATGGAGCTGAGGAATAGAGGAAAATGTCCGTACCGCCATCTATAATGAAAGGGAAGGGTCGTGGCGTGTGTCGGGGCGAAGAATGGCCCGACAGGAATAGAGCTAAGAATCACTGGATGCGCTAAGGACGTACTTACAATAATGACGACAAGTCTGGCGAGCAAATAGAGTTGCCCCGTTTCGCAATATGTACTCCCACTGGTACTAGCTTGAAAACTATTGATGTGGGATTGATTCCGATCCGTGACGTTTTGGTTGGCTCCAAGCACAGACAATAGATATCAGATGCAGTCCGCCTAGGCATGGGTTGTGGATTCCGTACAGATACACCTCTGCACTGTCAATGAGAGTGAGGGCGAAAAGCCTCTTGGTTTAAGTCCTTCAATGGCGTACACGCCTCACAGCATCATAGCGATCATCTCCAACTGTTAAGACACGCTGGAACCGTGTAGGCAGTCGACCAGTGGGACCAGTGAGCTCGATGATCTTGGCGTTGACTATGGCAATAAGTTGTGAGGCAGTTTTGTCATGGCAACCTCTCACGCGTCCCAATAGAACTGAACCTCAGAACCAAATCACGAGTCTGAGTGTTCCGCAGGTGGTACTACTACCAAGCTTCAAGCTTGAAGGTTGCCAGTTCGCAGGCATGCTGACGCTCAATCCAAACGCTGCTCACCCTGCAACAGCGCCGCATCTACCTGTAGAACTACAAGGGTTGATCTCAAGCTTCGTCCTCGAAGCCAGAGACCTCTACAACCTCTGCCTCGTCTCCAGAGCCGTCAACGCATACTCCACTCCCATCCTATACCATACAATCATAATCTCCGACAATTACGATGCTTGGTCTGCCACCATACTATCCTCCAACCCTCAGTCACCATTTGCTACTATGGTCCACAAACTCACCCTCCTCTGCCCACCCAATTGGAGCAGGTCTGGCAGCCTTCTCAAGGCTGTGTGCGATGTTCTCAAGACACTCACCAATCTTATCGACCTCTCCATCATCGATTCTCCACTGCAAACCTCCTCCCTCGCATCCAGATTGTTGCCCTCGTTAGACTGTGCACCATTTCAACTGCGCCGATTTTCCTTGGTTAGCGTGGGCTATGGTACCCTTGAAGACTCAAAACACCTACTACACGTACTAAAATCTCAATCCGAGTTATGCGAGCTGTGTTGGTGAACGCCAACACCAATCCAGTTCATTCTATCCGATGATGTCGCCCCTCACATATCAGCTCTTGAGACCTCCAATCGTGGAATCTTGGATGCCTTTGCCAATCGTCCCATAAAACGGCTCCGAATCAATACCTCTGCCGCTACTGAGCGCGGTTTGATTGACGAACTCGCGGGTTTTGGACGGTCATTGGAGGCACTCTGTTTGTATAGAGATCATACACGCGATGGATGGGCGATCACGATAAGGATCTTCACGGAGACTCTCATCCGCTCGATCGCAAAGGGTCTGCCCTATCTGAAGCACTTCTCTCTGTACAATAGTCACCTTCAGGTAAGCATCCATGATAACTCTGTAACAGGGCAGGGCTAACCGAATCATAGGGCTGTGCCTGAGACGATCTCTTAGCATCTTTTTCTTCATTCCATCTGGAAACCCTCATATTGGGCGCCAGCACCCCATTAATATGGCTCGAAATTCCCCTTTCCAAATCCAACTTGATGATCGCGAAGCGATTCATGGAACTTTCTACCTCCTTGAAGCAAGTAGCTGTGTCTGCGTGGGATGTGATGCCAGGACGGTACAGGAGGATGGAGGGCGGCGGGATAGAGGGCGGTGGGATAGAGGAGGGTCGGGATGTCGAGAACGCATTGGACGAGGGGTATTGGCGAATTGCTCCATTGGCATAGGTCAGTCCCGTTACGTTGGGAGTGAATTCTCAACGATGATGCTGAGGACCGTTCCTTATATTTCCTGCCGCCGTATAGATGACCCCGTGCAACGAGTTTTCGTCATCTGAAGCGTGTACTTAAATATAACTTAGGGTCATCAACCAAGCTGGGACGACATAGAAGAGTCTTTCATGAGTGCAGGTCGGCTGCTGAATAGACATTCGCCCATCGAATTTTGTCAATCCACGTAGTGTCGCTTCGCGTAATCCAGGTGTCATTTTCCCACCTCGAGCTTCGCTGTCACCATTGCAGTTGGAGGGCAAACTCTGATCATGACCTTGTCTTTCGCGAGGCTGAATCACAATGAATTCCCCATTCGGATTCTCAGCGTATCACGTCCAAGGTTCCCGGTCTCCTTTTTCCATCATTTCATAAGGGCTCGCTCCCAACCAGTTGCTCAGGATCCACTAAGCTAACATTCTCTCAGTGTTTTTCGACTGCCGATTCGCCAGACCCAAGATGAGATATACATGGTAGAGACAAGAACAGAGATGAAAAATACTACGAAAATCAGACAGAACACCCTCCCAACAACCTCATACAATCGACAACTTTGATTAAATTTAAACAACAATCCTCTTCATTTGTACAACTACCTCTTCTGTACACAGGCGGCTCTCAATGTTTTGGCTCCAACACCTGGTAACGAGCGTCCATAGCTTGGCATCTAATACCCTTCCTTTACATTCATCCTGTGTGGGTTGTGTCGGTCGATCGCCGCGCACAACGAATTCCAGGACAGAAGACTCGTCAAATTGATGAAATGGCATGGCTTCGGTGTATAGCTGCGATGGTTGGGAAGGTGCATAGAAGCAAGCAGGAGGTGACTTACTTCAAGACAAACACAGCCATAAGCATACACATCACTTGCGCGACTGTAAGGGAAATATCTCCCCCAAGCTTGTGGGGCAAAAACTTTGGGTGCCATCCACCTGACTCCACCCCACACAACTGTTTCTTTTGGGGATTCTCCAAGGCCAGCAAGGCCATAGTCAGTGAGCCATGGGTTGAGTTTGTTGTCAATGAGAATGTTTGCCTAATGGGAGAGAGGTTAGTTTGACAATGAAGCGAGCACCGTATGATTTACCCCACGAAGATCACCATGCAAAACACCCTCTCCATGAAGATAATTGAGTCCCTGGGCAACTTTTTCCAGCTACGTAATTCAGCCATTTTTGGTCAGTCTACCGGTCCTGTCAGTAGGTCGAAAACCAACCAATCTGTCAACTTCCTTTGATGATAATTTCGTTTTCCGCATGTATGCCAAGACGTCCCTATGCTCCAACCAAGGTGAGACAATGGTCACATGATTCAGGAATAAATGGGAGACTCCAAGGCAAGGGAGGATATACGGATTCGAGAGGTTCGTCCATAATATTACTTCCCTAAGTAATGCCTGTAACAGATGAATTGCTGGTCTGATAGAAACAATAACAGATCATACGCAGTTCATAACTCTCTTAGGCATTGTTTCAACACAGCGCCCACTGAGGCACTTCAGAGCCACTGTTTGGCTAGTGATGTTGAGGGCCCGGCTCAGCTCAATACCCAGGGCTTGGGCTCGGCTTTGGCAGGCTCAGGCTTCACAAATCCTGAGCCTGAGCCTCAGGCCCCAAAGAGGGCTTGGTCGGGCTGGGCTCGGGCTCAAGCCCCGGCTTGTAGGAGATAATGGTGACAAACTTCATCTTGGTGGGGGTGCGGAAGATATGGGCGTCGAGAGACTCAGAGAGAGTCGAAGGGAAGAGGACTGTCGAGGGGAGAGGAATGACCGAAATGAAGATGTGATTTGAGTCATGAGACCTGGGTGTTGGTGAGGTCGACGGTCGACAGTGGAAGCTGTGGTCGCCTGAATAAATGGGTCAGATTCAGAGGAGGTCATTACTTCGAGACAAAGACAACCGACTCACCTGAGTCACTTCTTGTCTGTCACTGATAGCTCTGAGGCCCTCTTCCATCTCGTACACTGCAATCACTGTCAATCAGATCCTCCATCGATCATGAGAGACTGCAGCCTCGCCTAAGTTCATGGTTGTTGTTGTCGGCTCGCTAGTGATTCGAAGTGAAGCGTCGGGGGCGGCGTGAGCACCACAATGCACCTGATGGATGGATGAAAATAAGAGTTTACAGAAAACCATGACAATAAGTTGATCTCCGAAGCAGGAATGTGGATAATGGGTCCCCATGGTATCATACCAAGAGGACATTCGTGACTTGTCACCGCAACGTGGTGTGACAAACACACCCTCTCCCCTTGTAAGGATTGGGAGCCAGTTTAGGAAGGTGGCTGAGGTTGTGGCTGAAGCTTGGTCTTGTTTGGTTCCATTCTCGTTCATGCACGTTGGCACACTCTCTCGATTCCCCAGGTTGTCTTACACACTGTGTTGTCTACGGTCTCATTCGCTCTCTATCGTTCTCTCTTGTCGCTCTAGTATACGTTCCGGCTTATCGATATAAGATGGGTTACAGTTCTACTGCGTGACTTAGGAATGATTCATTGAGTGTCTTACACCCCTCCCAATTTTCGTGCTGCTCAGGTTCTATGTCCCTCTTATGAAAAACTGAGTACTAGAATCCACTGGCAGCACCAAATATCTCTCCACTACCCATCATACAAAGCCTGGGCTCAAGCCTGAGGCTCAGGCTTTCCACGAACCAAGCCCGAGCCCAAGCTCTGTGCAGGCCCTCTTATCAGGTTGGGCTTGGCCTGGCTTTTGAGAATCGGGCTTGGCTTGGCTTTGGGCTTTGAGCCGAGCCCTCAACATCACTACATTTGGCCAAACCATGTCCCGACAAATGTTTGATTAAATGTCCCTCTGCTAACAGGGTTGCGGGCATTGAGTTCGATGCCTGTAAGGGAGAGGCTATTTGGAAGATGTAGAGACGCCATTGCGACTGAGAGCAAAATCCAGTTGAGAGCGGTTCGTGGAGTTGGGGAGTATCAGTCTTCAGCGAGAGGCAGAGAAAACAAGGAGGTAGCTTGACAACAGTGATAGTGGCACTTATCGAAGGATTTCAAGATCTATTGAGGTATAAAGTTCAAGGATGTGTGAACTGGTTGTAAGCAAGCAATGGGGAACTCACCCGTTCCAGCAGATCAACAAGTTCCTGCGAGTCTGTCTCAGGTATGCTGGTAACGAATGTACAATTGAAGATCGCCGCCAATGAGTGAAGGTCGATCACTGTCATCATTGTAAGTGAGTTGTGAATCTTGCAAAGTTCGTTGGCATCTGCATTCTCTATCGTCTTTGACAAAATATCAGATGTGCGGCATGGTCAGGCTTCGCAGAAATCAGGACCCACCTGAAGTGACAAGTGGCAAGCCGGACCAGGTGACGCAGCCGACTTCCCCAGGAGAGCATCTATCTGGCAGCCGGATTGACGTACGAGTTCAAGATATTGAGAAGCCAGCCACAAGTGTGCATGAGGAATGCTAATGCAGAAGGGAGAGTTCTTCCTAGGATCGGTAACATATCAATAGAAGGAAGGGTGTACAACCCGGATAGTCATTTCCTCTCAATTGGTTCGAGACACAGGGTTGAAAGGAGAATGAAGTATGGCATGCAACGATTCAACAATGACCTTCCCTTCAGCATCCTTGATGCCAACGAGGCTTGACAAGTTCTCCAATGAGAGAGGCTCTGCAATGGACATGATCACTGCGAGGAGGGGGCAGAAGCTATCCTGGTAAATAGATCGCTTGAGATGAGTGTATGCCCGTTCAAGGACCACACGATAGATGGCCTCAAGCCTTTCTTCAGGGTCATCCCTGGCGTCATCAGGTGGATTGAGGATCAAGCGTAAATCTTCGTCCAGATCGCGGGATTGCTCAAGGAAGTCGCAGACGGCTGAAGCCCAGATGAAGAGGCCACCGGCACCGTCCAAAAGGTCTTGTCTCAGCTGGGGGTTAGGCCAAGGGAGTAGCTTGACACCTTCATTGTCAGTACAAATAGTTCTCATTCGGGTATCAAAGTATCTCGCAAGGTCATCCTGATTTGGGGGTGCGCAGAGATCAATGTAGAGGCATAGGGTGTCTTTCAAGGGCACAATTCTATCAAACTGGGTCTCCAGGCGACTCATGAGAAACAGTTTGATGTGGCTTTGCAGGCAATCCAATGCTTGACAAACCAACTGCAAGATATCAACAGCATCATCACATTCATCCAATGCATCCATCACAATTACGAAGGGGGAAGCGGGCGGTTTGGACGCCTTCAATGGGCCCAAGAGAAGTTCAGAAAATTGACAATCCGATGTCGATGGAATGGATTGTTTCAAAACGTCACAAAGGTGTGTCCAGAAGGATTGGTGACAGAAGGTGAGGTGGTAGGCAATCATTGCCCAAACATTGCATCTGCTACAACGGGGAGCATCATCACGAGAGAAGAAGAAGCTACCTCCAAGACGTTTTTGCTTGTGGAGTGAGTAAGCTACGGTGTGGGCAATGGTAGTTTTCCTCAGTCCAGCCACACCACAAAGGTATGCAATGGGAGCTCTGGGGGAGGTATTTGGAAAACCCCAATCTTCGATTTCATGAAGGATTTCTGCACGAGTGCCTTCACAGCAAATAAGCGTGTCTCGCCACTCTGCACCTTGGACCAACAAAGCTTGAAGGTGATAGAGGAGATTGACTTTGGCTAACATTTTCCAGAACAACATTAGCCCTGCCATCCAAGTTCAGAGATCCAACATACCCAAGTCTTTCACGCTGGCGTGTACATCCTTCAAGTCGGCATGCACATCCTTCAAGTCGGCATGCACATCCTTCAAGTTGGCATGCACATCCTTCAAGTTGGCATGCATATCCTTCAAGTTGGCATGCACATCCTTCAAGTCAGCATGCACATCCTTCACATGGGCATCCACATCGAGCTGGTGGTGTGCCAACCGCTGGGCAATGCTCTCATTCTGTTTGGACTTTGCCCTATCAAGAAGTTGCTTCAGGCTCCTGTGACGGATTCTGGTGAGGAAACATTGGAATATCAACTCTACAAGGCTCCGACCTTGCAAGTTCATCACAGGATTGTTGTATCTCCAAGTCCACGCCATCAGGAGCACTTAAAAGCCGAACCTCAAGGACTCGGAAAGTTCGACATGTATAGTCAGCCAATCTCTCCCATTTTTCAACGTTATCCCTGACTCGCTACAATTGCAAAATATTTAGATCAGTCCGCATGCTGGAGACAATCGTGACGACTGACCTCGACAATCTTGAGGATCTGGACAGTCAGGCCTCCAATCGTCTTCACAAATGGGAAGTGCCCAAGAACCTCCCCAACGTCTGTCAAAGCTGCAGCTACTTCCTGGCCCACAGAAGTCACAAAGGTAGGAAGATCAGGGTCTCTCAGTAGAGATACAAGCTCTGGGGAAGGTTGTGATGGTGTCGGACTGGGTGGAACAGGAGGTGTAGGGGTTGGAGTAGCAGAGGGAGATCATGATGATAGGAACTTTGGTGTGAAACTACGAACGAATTTAACTCTTTTCCTCATCGTGGACTGAGCGAATTGGAGAGATCAAGACAAGGTCAACAAGGATATGTAGAAGCCTGGAGACTGCAGGTCATTACATAGGCTCAAAGACGCACACTATGGGTGCACGCCTGCTATGGTGTTTGTACTACTGAGCTAAGTTATCTTCACGAACTCGAGGAGGACATTATTCATGGTGATCTTTGCATGGTAAGCAATGACTATGCCCATCAATACTATAGTGGTATTTAAAACTGCCTTCTAGGAGAATATATTTATTGACCATGACATCCGAGTCTGTCCACACATAAGTGGTTTGGCCAGGCTTCTGGCCCATAACTCTCAACCACGATACAATCTCTTTCTTTTTCCCAGGCCAATAGTTACAACCAAAAAGGGTGATGTTTGCGCATATGGATATGTTTGCCTTCATGTAAGTCCTAGCTTCACTTCACATCATAGATCTGGTAGTTCCTCCAACTATTTATCAGTTGTGGACTGGGGGAAGAATCAAAGTGAAGAAGGTCATGTTCCGACCAGGGCATAGAAGGCCAAAAGCACGCCCAACTGAGAGATGTGGTGGTAGTTTGATGCCTGACGAGCTCTGGAATCTGATTATGCTGGGCTGGTCCAGCCGATGGGAGAAGGGGAATCAACCAACAATGAGGGAAATTGCTGAGGAGATGGGTTAACTCCATGTGAAATTACTTGAGGACCAGGTGTGTTTGTCGAAAGGTCCATTTATTCAGAACTGATGGTTGCTAAGGAGATGGGTGCACTACATCCTGACAAGAAGGACCAGGTGTGTTTGTTGTAAAGTCGATTTATTCAGAAACTGACGATAAGTAAAACACCACCCAGGATACTCAGGAGTGTTTGAGGTCGTTGATGAGGAGGGATCATTTGGATGACTCGGAATCCTTGCCTGTCCAGAGTTTCTCCTCCAGCTAGGTGGTAGCTGGACAGTCGGACTAGCTTTGTCTTTTGTACCGACGAATTATGGCAACTTGCAGGTCATTGTCGTGGGTTAGCAGCCTGAGTAGTGTATGGGGAATTTCAAATCCTCCCAAACTGATGGGTAAATTTACCAGGGCCTCAAGGGATGGCAAGATTAACCTGTGTAAATTACTGTAAATTAACGGGCATAGCTATCTGTAAATTAACGCTGGTTGACGGGTTAATTTGGCCCTAATTAACCAGTCAATTACAGAAAAACGGTCATTCAGGCCCATCCTGACAACATGAGGAGTGAAAGACCCTTAGAACTTGTTCCAATCTCGCTTCCGCTGGGGTGGCCTTGGCTGATTAGTACTGATTCGAGTCTGCCTTGTCTGCGAGACTCAAACAGGCTGATTGACAACTGATGCAGGATCAGACTGAATGCCTCTGAGGAGTGTGACGAAACTGTTGATGGACTCACCAAGATTAAGCAATCCCGGCTGCGGCAACGACAAACCATCGCACGCCTGAAAAATTCATGATCAGGTGGAGATGTGTCCAGTCACCCGTCAGGATCATTGTCGTCGAGATCAATGATGTTGGTGTTGTCCCCTTTCGTGTGGGGAGATCTATGAATACGGACATACCCCAGGATTGTACTACTTACACGATGCCACCCACGGGCGGTAGGGAGTTAATTGATGGATGAGACATATTGGTGACTTCGGCGACGAGCATTCAGCCAGGACCAGAACACCTGATTAGGCAGTCAGGGAATTTGGAAGAAGGGAATGAATTTTGATTGCTGGGGTCAGGGAACAACATAGTGTTGAAGTCAATTCAGTGTGATAGAGGACCAGATGGATAGACAAACACCGATAACATAGGCGAACATGTCCTTCTGGTAAGTAATTGGGTGGCAAACAGGTCCTAATTTTAGGATCCAAATTTACCCAAATTTACCTCGTCAATCTGGAGACCTTGGTCGAGGGAGTTGATCAACGTTGATTTACCCATGTTAATTAACCGGTGTTAATTAACAACCCCAAATTCCCCGTACACTAAGCCTGAGAGGACCTCGGTAATAAGGAAGTGGCGCATGGAATCGAAGCAGCAACCGAACGCCAACGCTCTCGAGACTCTGGATCAGTTGGCCGCTGCGTGTCTATCATACAGGTTCCGTTCCCAATGTCATCGAATTCAATTTTGCAAGCAACTCATACAGAGTTCATAAAATACTCATATCAAATACTAACCCACAGACAGACCAGGAGGGATCACAATCACAACCGCTCTTCGGTTCCACAACGAACCGACCATCTACTTCGTGAAGCAGCCCAATCCAGCTTGTAACCGGAACATCTTTGGATGGAATCACGGGGGCCTTTATCACACATCTTCCCCTTGGACACGACCCAACTCTCCGACCTTTCCTAGGCGGGGCCCTCTCCGACGATCGTAACTAGTCTGCTTCTTCTGTTGTCCCTCCGAGTCGCGTCTTGGACGTAAAGCACCTTCAGTCAAAGGGTCGACCTCCAGTCGCATCCCCAACTGGAACAGTGTCCAACCGAGTCTTCGATACAAATAGCCTGGGGGCCTCGATTCCAAAGGTTCATCGACACCTTCAAGACGGATTGAATTCGACCTTCATTCAATGATACCTCTCTGACCCATCACCCTCACGATCGATCTGAGTAACTCGACCCGTCGCAGCCAGCCCCGTACCTCAAGCCCGACTGGACGCGGCTCACCTCCATAAATCCAAATCTCGAAGACGGCGTTTATGTTGTTTGAGGATGGCAGTATCGTGGATGGAGGGGTAATGAGGGGATCTTCGTCCTTGTTTCGACTGGAGCCGCCACAGGATCAAGGTTTCGAGATCGGTATTTAACCGTGAATTGAGTGTGAGGTGGGGTTGGAGGCGATGTCGATAGATTGAACACGGTCGACGAGTGAAGGAAGCTGACTAGTCGAAGATGCTGAGAGTGTGGCGATATTCGCCAAGAGTAAGGGTTGCAACCGGTGCTACATGGTCTTGATAGATAACTGGAGCCAATGCGAGAGCGACTGAGAAAGAACGTTTGTCAGATCGAGAAGTGCCGCATGAGCGGAAGAGATGGGAAGAAAGGCCTATCCTCTTCACACCTTGGATGTACAACCCAGTTCTGCCGGCACTCGAATGGTGAAACGTTTTCGGTCGAGTTGGTAATGGGAGGCTGAAGATAGACGGGGTCGATTAAGATCGGTTTGAGAAGAAATCACAACGAACTCACCATCGCCACCTTTCCCTTCTCCTATTATCCATCCAGACCTCCATTGAGTCTTCCCGCCGAGATGAGATAAGTATGAGGGGCATTTCCTTCGCCGGAACATGAACGGACTGCAAGTAGACTGCCAAGTTTAGGCACGTTCTTTGATCTGGGATGGAAGACTTGAACGTACCTCCGTGACGACGACGAGAGCGAGTGATGTTGTCGTTATGTGGCGAGTTAATGTGGCTCGACGTCCAGAGGTTTGGCAGTACTTATATGAAGGGAATTAGATCGTGGCTTGGAACGATCTCCCGTATCAAAGCGTTATCTCGGACTCATCGAGGCATACTGCAACGGTTGGGCTATATGAGGAGACCCAGGAGACTTGCTTGACGGTGACAGATGCCGAACGGGCGAACGGAGCTGAGACGGTGTGGTAGCGGATTCAGAAGTTCGAAAGGAACTTGGCCGGCACTGCTCTTGGCAAGCTAGCGCTCATGCAACTTCTTCTCATCCAACCACTCGCGCATTGGCAGGACAGCGTCTGCTACAGTATGATTATCACCGCAGCTCTCATCACGCTTCTGTTCCAGTCCACTCGGCACAGGGGATGAAGCATCTGTAGCTAACGCCGAGGCGGACTCGAAGTGTGTCCGTATTAGCAGTCCCGGCGGGAGGGAGGAACAGGAACATGGTCTCTGAGATGGTGGGAGTCGTTCAGGCAGTGCGTTTAGGTGAGTTTTAATCTTTACAAGGATACCACAGCCTCCCCGCTGAACCATCACCCCTCATTTCCTCCCCAAAGGTCATCGGGTCTACGAAGACGAACCTTCCCGCTCACTCTACACCCTCGACCAATCACGATCGCAGTACCAGCCCCAAGTTCCTCTTCGCATCTTCGACGGCATCGCAAATAATCCAATCCAACAGTAGCGCCTTCGCAATTTTCTACCTTACTGGATCGTATAACACCCAGAGCCAACGTGATACGATCCTGCTGGCACTTCGTATGACCACATCCGACTCTTCAAATGGCCTATCCACGATTCGTAATAGAAACGCTGTACCATTCATACAACTCAACATTATCCATCCGATTCAAGTCTCGAGCTCCCACCCTCCTGATCGGTGCCATTCGATATTCATCATCGGTCCTCGCTATCTGGGCGGAATGTTACTAGTCGGTGGGAGGATAAATGCAGGAACGACCAGAGTGCACAACTGGCGGAAATCGGAGGTTCGGGCGCGTCTCTTCACTGCCAAATCGAATGGTTTTAGAACTTCGCAGCGAAGCCACGCTGGTCCTCCTCTCACCCCCAACCTCTCTATCACCCTTCGCGAAGAGACTTAAATTCTCCTCGACATCTTTTGGATCTGACATGAAGGTCAGCGGTAGCGGATGAAGGTGTTGGATCAGACAACCCTGCTCACTAGGTTATGAAGGCTGGCCACACGCTATCTAGGCTGTGGAGGGAATTTGGTCTTGAAGGTTGGAGAGAGGGCTGGGACATGCGTGTCGGAGGTCGGCTGATGAACTAGTGGTGAAATCAGGGTCCGTGGAAGTTGAAGATAAGGCCTTCCATGGTCGCAACAAGTTCGTCCAGCACCGCTTTATCTGACTGAAGCATACTCATACATTTCCTCCTCGAGGCCTCAGAATCGCCACCAGAGACCAAGCCCACATCACTTTGCACCCCATACCAATCATGAGCACCGAGCGTTCGTCTGCACCTTCGCGAAAGTCATGAACAGCCCCATCCAACATCATCGTCGCGATATTACACCTCGATCGTGACAAACTCCACGAGATCTACCTGCCGTGAATCCTGTTTGTCCAACCGTCTGGCTTTCGTCCCACGCTCCACCGATGCACTTTCGGGAGCTATCCAGCGGAGTGGTGAGGTTTTAGGGAGGATATGGAGTGATTAGGGTGGTTGTCTTCTGGTGAGAGCAGGGTTCAATTCTTCGTTTGAAGATTCTCGGCGGTTTCTGGGCATAGCATGATCCGATGGAAGGCGACTGTCGGCGTTCGTTGCTATGTAACAGATAACTTTCAAAACTAAATCTACCTCCTCGTTGTTGTCACTGCTGGCCATCGTCGAACAGCATTGAGCACAATCATTATCTCTCCTCACCAGTGAGAATTAGACTTTTCGCCGGGCTAGTTCTTATCGGAGCAAAAATGATGTCACAATACCAACATATGTACATTGACAGGCGCTGCTCGTCGTGAATGGACCGCAGGCGGACACCAGCTAAAATCAAGTCCCCCATACCCTCGACTACCTCTATATTTTCATGAGAATTCAACGAGCGTACGGCCGATTGGCAGCCCCCCGCAGAGTTGCTCGGAAACGACCTCTGGTGAGGACCAATCAGCGGGAAAGGGCACACGGTTGGCCACGATCCAAGCCGTTGAGGACGAGGAGAGGAGAAGGTGGCCAAAGTATCGGCGACGGGATGTCGCCAAAGCCGCAGCCATGAATTTGCGCTGGTGAAATACGCCTCATCATCTGGACAAAGGAACAGAGCAGCGACTTGAGACACGACATACCAGTGGTACGAGTAGCACTCTCTTCTTTGAGCGCCCATGGCTGATATGTGGACTTACACCTCGACAACATCAGGGAGAATTTCTTGTGGGTGTGTAGACTCGATATTTTGTTCCCGAGGGAGCTCTGGATTGCCTCCGATATCAGGGTTAGGAGCTAAACTCCGTAACTGATATTCTATCTCCTGGGTGTCAAGGCACAATCGATGCTGGCGGGAGGCGTGACGGATGTTCAGGATGAGGCGTGAACCCAGAGTGCAAGTCATTGTGACGGAGAAGCTTCCCATAATTTGTAAGCCTCCCTGCTGGTGTCCTTTCATCAGCGGTTCGGTTACTTTGAGAGGAAGGCGAAGAAACGAACCGGCAGAGCAAATAGGAAAATGGTGGTCAACAGATATGTTGTGAACACCCTTCTGAAAAAATCAGTTGAACCAGCCAAGTGGGCGGAGGGTGAAACGCACGCAAAGAAATACACGAAACTGTCCCGAAGGAGCACTTCTGTGACGACTTCTGTCCGCCATCTGTGCTGAAATCTTGACAGGTGTAGAATAGCTTTGTAGAAAGCGAGAAGGAATAGGATAGCCTCGAATGCCATGATACAGACCGAAGTGAGCCAGATGTGCTTGGGAATTTTTTGGATTATACACCGAGTGCGTCCAGCTAGAGGGGCAGCGACAACTAGGGAAAACAAAGCAGAGGGTCAGATGATGTTCTCATGAGACGAAAATAGACATACCTATGAAGTCGTGGGTGGAGAGTAAGAATGCCAGCGCAACAGCGATTTGTATGAGATAACATATGGCCACGGCGCCCGAAACGAGAGCTGAGCGCTCATACATGGCGAATATTCGGAGTTGCATGGTAACTGCCAAGTTCAAATGAACGATGGGGCAGACGCAATGGTGAGAGGTTGGCGAACCTTGGACTATCCAAGGAGGAATCAATGTTGTCCAACCTTGCAACACAAACATTAACCAGCCTGGAGAACGATAATTTAGCGAAACACGAAGTGAGAGCGAGAGCCCCACCATACGTACATCTAATACACCCATAAGCGCTCGAGATGTTGATTACAAGTATGTATGAAGACAGAAGACACACACTGCTGTAAGATTAGCATCAGCTGAGACTCTGTGGATGGCTGAAGAACGCACGTAAGTATTTAACCCTTCCACAAGAATTACTAATATAGGTGAGACCGTTTTAGCCTACTTAGCAGATGTAGAATGTTACCTACGAGCAGTGTTTGCCCTAGAGATAGAGGCGAATTGTTGGGTTCAACGTTGTGCAGACATCCGAAAGCAAAGAACCTCACAGAATCATCCCATTGCCACAGAATCGGGTCTACCATCGACAAAGTATGAAGAAGCCCCATATGAATTGGATCGAAAACAAAAAGACAACCCACCAGAAAGTAGAGGATTTTCGCAGCAGACCATCCTTGGTTCTACAGCGCCGCGATGTGGGTGACGCCATTCGGGCAAAGAAAAATTGAAGACAAACCCAAATCAACTCGACCTCGCATCCTCCATCAGGAATAATCGCCAACAAATGATTTTCTGGGAACATACCTCCTGATCCAGCGTGACAACTGGACAACGAACAGGTTAGATGTGTATCGGCGTCCGAGACAGAATGCCAAAACCGTACTGTAATCATACAATGAGGCAGCAGCGGCCGAAACTGGTGAACGAGCTCGCGGTTAGAAATGTGTCGACTCAGGTTAAGCGAAACATGCCTTGGCAGAGTCGACTGATTTCAATGCCATAGACATACATGATGGCATTGGCTTGCGCTGACATACTAACAGGACGAGCAACGCTTGAGTTAGAACTCGCGCGAAGTTCTGGTAGGGGGAGTTTTGGCAAGGAAGTGACTGAAACTAATTCAGATCGCTCGGACCCCATAGTCAACTCGGGAGCTTTAGACGTTCCATTACATTAAGGAGGGAACGTACCTGGATCTGGCATAGCTGGACAGCGTGGGTGGCCGTAAGCCCTCCTTCCGCCTCGAGGTGGTGTCGTCTCGTGCCGTCTGTTGACAATTGTGAGGAACTGCACTCGGACATTTTAAATATAGATCAACATAACCGTCGACGCGCTTCAGACCATACTTCCGATCGTATGTTACACCGGAAGCTGACAAGCAGACGGAATACCACAACGGAGAAGTTCACCATTCAGAATCGAAGTAAGGCCAATGCAGCCTAGAGACCTTGGAAGGGTATGTGGAAACTGTGTGCGAATACCGTAATCCACGAGTCAGATGACCAGCGGAGCCAAATATCAGAGGAATAGGCTGAAAACGCCCGTACCGCCATCAGTGATAGGGAAGGGTCGTGGCGTTTGTCGGGGCCAAGAACCGCCCGACTGGGTACGGTTGCCATAAGCCGCCAGGATGAAGCTGGACGAAGCTGTTGTCTCGGAATCATAAGGGACCTCTGGGACTGCGTAAGCATCGACGTGCGTATGGCAGGCTTATCCTAAAGGGGAAATGGCCTTCCTCGTCGTGCCTGACAGCGACAAAGCCATTTTCCCCGACGCTGATTACGTAATAATGCCCAAAATGTCAGTTACTCGTTGAGTCTTGTCCCAGCCAAGAAATCGGTGAGCCTCCCGCCGTCGCCGCGCGCAGCTCGTGCCTTCACTGTCATGGACAGTGACGGGATACTATAGTCACCACCCATGTTTAAGTCGCAAAAACTCGTGAAATTTCAGAAAATAATTCAGATTGTTCGCAACAACTTCGAGAAGATGCAGTCAATATATATGAATTTATGGGGCCTGCCGCATGCAGTGGTAAGGATCATTTCTGAGACTCAGTGAGGACACTCGGACCAAAACAAACACGGGAACTCTTTTTTTAGCGAACGACAAGCGGACGTCCGTCAACATTGTCGGCAATGACGAGCGGGAAGGTTCCGTGTTGAGACGGATATTGCCGGCGAAGATATTGCCTCTTTGGGATAGTTACGTAATTGCCGTCGGCGAAAATGGCTTTGTCGCTGTCAGCCACGACGAGGAAGGCCATTTCCACTCTAGGATATGCCTGCCATACACCAGTTCATGCTTACGCAGTCCCAGAGGTCCCTTACGATTCTAACACGACAGTTCTTGACAGCTTTGTCCTGGCGGCTCGTGGCAACGCTACGACTGGGATAGAGCAAAGGATAACTGAATAAACGTACCAAGGACGTAGTACGTACTTACAATGACGAGAAGTCTGGCGGGAACAAATGGGGTCGTCCCGTTTCGCAAGATGTGCTTCCACTAGCTTGAAAAACTATTGATGCAGGATTGATTCCGATCTGTAACATTTTGGTCGGCTTCAAGTGCAGACTATAGATATCAGATGCAGTCAGCCCAAGACTCCCAACCCACTGGGGTGGAGTACTCTACGTGGACTCTACGTAGAATCGGCGGGTTCCAGTGGACGTGCGAATTCCACCGGATTCTACCTGTCCTACAGTTCCTTGACAGTTGCAAATCATTCGTCCTCGCCATCGCCTGTAATGACCATCCGTAACACTATCAATGTTTTAGATATACATGTCGTTACGCGATATCCCATTCCTCCCATCCTAGAACAGTTGTTGCGGCTACTACCTCTGTTTATATATATATATTGTATTCACCCAAAAATTTCAATTACTTCTTGTTTCCTCGGACATGTAGTGACATATTTAATGTTTAAGCATGACTAGGATTTGGGGTATCGAGCTCCCACAAATCAAGTCAGTGTTGTCTGCAACGGCAGGCGGGAGACTTCGACGCTGTTGACAGGCTCGCGGCGTCTGTCTAAGTCGATTGGATGTCACGAATCTGTGTGACGGTTGTCCACGAAGACTTGACAGCTGGACGCTCCGTGGACTCTACGTGGAGACTCCACCCCAGTGGGCTGGGTGTTCTCCTCAGTTCCGAGACTTGGTTGGACCAGCAGATGCCTAGTCATTTCTCGGGATTTAGACCCCCACAACTCCCTACCATTCGCAATAATCGTGTTCGGACTCGATGCACTGCAGGCTGTGCAAAGCTGTGTATCGCTCAAATCTTAGTTGGCAGCAACCAACGGTCAAGCATTGACCTCCATCTTAGATTATTCTTGAATGTCTGTCGCATTCAGCTTCGGGTCGTTTGGTGACCTGGTCACCCTCGCCCAACTCTGTGCTCAAGTGATCAGTATCTTGACAAGTACGTCTGGGGCTTCTCAAGCCTACCAAGACCTTGTCCTCGATGTTGCACGCCTCCAGAACTTCTTGGATCAGCTTGAAATAGCTGCCAGGGCGACGAGGAGGCCAGCAACAGGTGCCGTTATCTCTGAGCTCGAGGTGAAGGACGTGTTGCAGGCGTGTCAGGTTTCGCTGGAGAGGATACAGCAGCGAGCCACACGTTGCCTGACAATTGTTCAGAGGAAGGCAGCAGGTCGACCTTGGATGGACACCTGGCGTCGAGCAGGTTGGATGCTCTTCAATCAAAGCGAGCTTGTCAATTTTACATCTGAGATTCGTGACCTCAATGTTGTGTTCGTTCGCATCCTATCGTCATTGACTTGGTATGTAATCTGTCAAGTTTGTTCGGACGTGTCATTGAGGTTCAATTGTATATTCGAAGTGACACTGTGCAAGTTGTCCAGGAAGTGACACAGAAAGTCAGCGACACCTCCGATGACATTTCCAACGTTGTATCCGTTACCCAATGTGACGTGAAAGCCATCCTGACTATTGTTTCTGGCATCGAAGCTCACCTCCCGCGTCGCCTTGGTTATACTTGGGAAGGCGACACGCGGAACACCGTATCCTTCGAAGATGGTCTTGGGCGTAAATATTTGCTTCCTCTGGAACTTTGCTCAACTTCGTCGGTATGTAGCCTTCCAAACTTTGCTATTCATCCTCCGGTATTAAGGATGGAGAGACAGGATGTCGATCACCTCGCGATGATGCTTGTCAATTCTTTCGCCGAGCTCCTTCCGGAATTCTTTGGCGATTCAGCCAGATCATCCATCTCAACGATGTTACTGGAGACCCAAAGCAAGATCAAACAACCCGACCCCGCGAGGGTGCGGCCCTTTAAAGCAGGGGAGTCAGTGAGGATGTGGGTTCTCATGGAAGCCGCACACAAGGCACCTGCTTCCTTGCGTCGGTGTCATCCCCTTGTCGATATCGTGACCAGGTGAGTAGGTCCTACGAAGTGGTAGGAACATTTTAACATGGTTCACTACAGTCGCCCCGACTTCTCAGATAGTGAAATTTACTTTGAAACATCGAACCACATAAGTCTTGCTCGTTGGCCTATTTGTGAGCAAAGTTCAACCCTGTTGGTGCTGGCCTCCTCTGTTTCTTCCTCCCGATAGCTACGTAGGGGATTCAGCTGATGAGGTTGAAGACCACCACACGGAATTGCATCCTGCATCACCAAGCGAAGATGTCTGTACCTGTATGGAATGAGATTTATGTCTCCCCACATCTCCGACGAACATGTCCGTGACTTTCGCCTTGGCTTACTTCATCACCCTCGCTCGGCGCTGGGGTCATTCACCTCTTATCAAACCCGCCTGAGGGGCAAAGAAACCGCTCGGAAAGCTCTTCCCATGAAATCTCACAAGAATTTCACAACCTGGTCTATTCCTCCCCCCTCACTGATCTACACCAACTCAACACAATATATAGCGTATATGGTTTTCACAACAACGTGTATAGGCACAAACGTGATGGACAGAGCCAGGATTAACTCGGCATCTACTCATCCTTCTTGCCTCCTGGTCGCTTCTCTGCCTCGGTGATGGCTGCGTTGTCGGTTTCGGGGCCCATACCTGAAAGACGGGAAGGTGGAATCAGATCATAGATTCGAAGGGGAAGGAGTGTGAAAGAGGCGGGAGACATCCCGCGCCAACGCCTCGCGGCGAATATTTATAAATGACGGAGGTCCGATGGAGCAGCGACATATTGCCATGCAATCCACCAGCGCACAACTCCAAACCAACCAAGGGCAAGGAGATGTACTCACCACCAAACAGACCTCCACCGGCCTTGAACGGCCTCTTCAAATCTCCCTCTGCAGCCTTACCAAATATATGAAGTTGTACGGGTTTCGCGTCATACAGATTCTTCACGCCCATCAAAGCTTGCATGAACAAGGGTTGAGTGTATTTCATGTAAATGTGGAGGAAGGCCATCATTGCGAGGGACATGTAGGCTCCTCGGAGGAGTTTGGAGGTTTCGGTTAGGTCGTAATCCCGGACTGTCGTTGTGATTAGGGGGCCAGCTTCTTTGGACTGGGGTGAAGGGTTAGGATGGTGTGTGGATGAGAATTTTTGGGGAGAAGGAGTACCATTGGGTTTGAGTTCTCAACTGGAGGAACAGTTAATTAGGGGAGGGCGAGAAGATGGAGTGAGACGAACCATATTTGAGAACGGTCTGATCGTTCTTCTGCTTGATCTGGGGGATTGAATACCGAATGAGTGGTAGAGACTAGTAAGAGGGCTTAGAATACTCACCTTCATCGAGGTGTAATAATATGCGCCCAAGATGATGACTTGGCTGACAACGTATCCAATACGAACGTATGTCAGGATCTGGGGGTCATCAAAAGGCACCTTTCGTGCCACTGAAGTCGATAAAATGCAAGGTGTACCTGTCAGTTCCAAAAGGATAAACTTCGCAATAGGGACTGACGTTGCATCACTACCAAAGATATGACCAAGTTCTGGATAGCTGGGCTGGACATATTGCTGATGTTTCGAGGGGAGAATTAGGAAGATGTAACGACCAAGACCGTAGATGAACAAAGACCAGGAGGATGACCGTAGGACGGGAAAAAAGTGTCACTCGACAACCGAGTGTATGAGTTTGGAGCAAGGGAGAGATTGCCAGCGCGAAAATTCCAGCGACACGTAGCGTGCGACCCAAACTTTGAATTGATGGCAACTTGCGAGGTGGTTCGTGCCTGAAAGAAGCATTTGGAGTTCGCTTATGTCACCTTCCCAATTGGGAGAGGTGCCCGCATTCGGAGTGACGTCAGACCGAGTCTCCATCCATACCGCCTGCGCGTATAAGAACGTGGACTCTGACCACTATATCCCCATAATCTTACTAAAGTCTTTGATACTCGCTGCTCGACATGAAGAACGACGATAGCGTGTCCATATCCAGGGCAACTTCCACCTCGAGGCATTCGAGGAAAGGCTCAACTGCGTCTCGCTCGCAGTCACTCATCAAGAGGAACGTTGCTCCACAGGATTTGAGGCCTTCGGATGTGTTGATCGAGAGGTTCACCGCTTGGAAGGCCATTGTAAAGCAATTGATTGCATACTTCGAGGTGAATCTTGTCGGTATTACTCCATGTTGGTCTTCTGACGATCTGGGGTTTAGGGCATAGCAGACATTGAGAACAACACCGCCCGAGAACTCACAAAACTTGGGGCAGTCATTCAAGTGCCATTCCGTGCCGGTAACCAGTTTCTTGGCGAGGGTGGTTTGCAGGTATGTCGATCTTTGCCAGATTCAGTGCAAGTCGCTTCTCTTCATCATTGTTGTATTTTTGGTTCGATGGTGGTGCATCGTGTACTTTCATCGCTTCCGCTTTTATTATACCCCATCCCCCCCTTGGGCTGAGTATTAGGGCCTTTCGCTCACTCCGACTTTGCAGGATGTCTTCTATAGCATTCGTGACAAGAGTCGTGTTATCGCCGACCACCATGCCAATCTTGGTCGTACCATTGATAGTTCCATCGTGCAGCACCTCCAGAAGCTTCGCTCCGAGATCAAAGCGCATATCAAAGTATGTTTTAGCGCCCTTGCGAGCTGTTGCCCATCTCATTGGTCCCTTTGCTATTCGCAGAACGTCCAAAACGATACCGGAAAGCTGGCTACTAGCGTAGCGAAGGAACGAGAGTTGTCGGCCAAACTCATTGGAGACCTCGCAACCAACATCTCCATCTTCAAGAATACTCCTATGGGTGTAACGCCCAAGAGTGACCCGTGCGTTCTCTCTGTCCTAATGAGATCCTCAACCTCATATATACATTTTGGTCATCCCTAGGTACGTCGTCAACACTGGCGTCACTCGCCAACTCCGCAAGCAAGTTCACGAAGAGAACGCCCTCCAAAAGTCCATCATCATAATGCAACAAAACTCTGCCCATTTCGAGTCCGGCATCGTTCGCGCCATTCAATCAGCCTGGCAAACCTATGACGAATGGCAATCTCGTGCTTCCTCCTCTATTCAAAACACCCTTTCAGGCCTCTCAGCTCAGTTCGCGGCGATGGAACCTGATAAGGAGTGGATTGGTTTTAGTTCGAGGAGCGATCATCTGTTGGATCCCGAGACGCCATTGAGGGATCCGGAGAACATCAATTATCCCAGTAAGGAAGATCCAAGTGTTTTGGCTGTACATACCGGTTATATGGAGAGGAAGAAGAGGTTTACGAGGACGTACAAGGAGTCGTATTATGTCCTCACTCCCGCTGGATACCTCCATGAGTATCCCTCTTCCGACCCCGTATCTTCGGCTGCACCCTCGTTCTCGCTATTCCTCCCGATGTGCACGCTTGGTCCTCCCAGTTCTACCCACGCCAAGTCCCACAAATTCCATATCGAAGGGAAGAAGGATGGTTCGGGCACGACTAAGGCCGGTGGCTGGAAGAGCATGAGTTTGAGAGGTCGAGACCATGCTTGGAGTTTCCGATCGAGGAGTCATGAAGATATGATGGAATGGTGGAACGATATTCGGATGCTCTGCGCTCGTTATCTCGTCGCTTCTGAAGCCCTTGAACGATCCGGACCTGTTCAAGCAGCCGTACGCGCTGTTGGGTACCAGAGTGAGGGAGAGGATGATGAAGAGGATTCGGAACAGGAAGATGAGGGGAGTAGTGTTGAGGAGGAAGAGGAAGGACAGGAGGGGGAGGATGAGGGAGAGTTGTATGCTGATGCTAGGGAAGGTGGGGAAGAAGAGTTACCTGGGTATAGTATTGGAGAGAAGGGGTATGGTGGAGGGTTGGAGACGGGACCTCATGGGTATGCTGTGAGTAGGTCTGGTTCTTTGGATGGTTTAAGGTGCCCATGCTAACGTTCCTTCGCTTCAAGGTCGACAAGAAGCCAGGCGCTAATAGCAATGGGAATGGGAATGTGGGACGAAGGCCTAGTAAACGTCAACAGGAGAAGGCGCCTGAGGGGAGGGCGCCTCGCTCTCATGATTATGCTGATGGTGAAGGGACGACTGATGATGAAGGTGCTGGACCCGCGGATGGGGGCCCTGCGCCAGTGGAGAGTCGGTTTGCTGAACATTTGTGAGGTAGTCGCTCGGGGACTTTGATGCATTTGATGGTCACCGTATGGCTTGTAATCGTATGTGATGATCCTTATATCGTACAATCTATCCTGTTGTAATGTATGCGCGGACAGTCGAGAGACGTCGCTTGGTTCGTTCATCTGTTTCTGAGAGTAGAGCTAGTCTTTCTACGCAAAGAGACGCCAAGGTGATTCTAAGAGCAGCAGGGGAAGGCAACTCGCAACACCGGAAGCCCCGTTCGTCGTGATCTCCCTCCCGTAAGCAGAGTTGGAAGGTACGTTTAACTTGGGAGTCTTCCTGTTTTTGTGGAAGTTGGTTCCCCGTCCACCGTACTATCGAAGGTCTCAACAGAATTCAGGCATATGGTACCTTTAGTCAACACATGACGACAAAACTGCGCTCGTAAACACACAACAATGACAACTGGGGAGACAAGACAGTCCCCGAAACCTCTAGGGGTCAACCCCTAACTCACACCTCCTAGAGTCCCAGCCGGCATCCCAGCCCTCTGAGCCTCAAGAGCCTTAATCGCTCGCCCAGCAGCTTGCTCCTTCGCGTCAGGTTTGTATCTGGCCGTTGCGCGTCCATACTCAACTCCATAGACTTTTGCCCAAGAACAGAATTCAGATTTCCGATGAATAGAGAAGACGGTAAAGAAAGGGACGTACCATAGCATATCACAGTCCACTGAGGGTCATGCTGGGGCCCTACGACCACCTCTTCCCACCGGAGAAAATTATGACGGCTGCCTCCTCTGGATTGCAAGAGGTTGTTGAGTAGAGTATATTTGGTAGGGGCTTTTTTTGACGATCCAGTGACAGCTTGCTGCTTTTTAGGGCGCGAAGTGCTTTCAGCGGTGTCCGTCCCCCTTGGCGATTGAGTGACTGTTTCATAGAGGGGGGTATAGCCCGGCTGTTCTCGCGGGCGCGAAGTGTTTCCAGCAGCGTCTATCCCCCTCGGCGATTGATCGACCACTGTATCAGGCAAAATAGCGCCGGAATGCTTTCGCGGGAGCAGGTATACACAACCTTCAAGTTCTCCAACGGTTAGGGGATGGAGTGAGACTGAGCAACTATACACACCGGAACGACGGGCTGGGGAGTACAGCTCCAAAACACGGACAATGATATCGGAGTCTTGGGGCAGTGGCAAGTCCTTATCGAGGGTCGAATATTAATACAGTGATACCAGGAGTGAAAGGGAGTTATGCTGACTTCGTGAAGAGCGTCGCACCATATCTTGTCGTGCGTTATCGCTAACTCCGCATCTGGGAACTGGAAAAACAGTCAGACATCCGAAACGAGGATAATAGTTCACAAACGCTATCTAGAAGGCATTTGTTGATGACATCGGAGGGATGGTAAGTCTAGGAGACTGCGTTCCAACAAGTTCGAGGTAAAATATGCGGGGTATAGGCGTACCTCTGATAAAGACCCGATAGGATCAATGGTAACTTCCAAACCAGTTTCGTCGTCGCTGGGGGCATTTGCTCGGCGGTACAGTGCCGTTGAACTTCCTGGTTGGGAGGAAGAACCCGAATGACTCGTCGCCGATGATTTAAGCGCGGAGGAACTTCCCGAGATTGGTCTCCGCACGATTTCTCTGGCCGCTTGGATGGTTGACACTTCGACGTATCTCCTGAGTAGGAACCTCGACTTCATGGCAATCTTCAACCCTCGAATAAATGCTCCTTGATTCTCTCTCCCATGGTAACCCTCAGCAAAACGGTGCCTAGGGCCAACTCGCATAGTAGAGGGCCCCGATTTTTCCCAAAAATACGTATTGGAGATGTCCCCACTAGCAACCTGCGTCGCAGTGAACTTTGCAGAGAAGCTTCCTCCTGCGGAAGTACCGGAGTATGCTCCAAGCGCCCATGACTTAGCTTTATCCCAGCCTGTAATGAGGTACAGAGCATTGTCGTTGGGGATGCGTCGACCTCTTGTCTCCTTGGCGTACTTGTACCAAGCTACCCCATGCTGTAATGCCTGATCGAAGAAGATTGCTACGTTTTGGTGATCCTGGCGGTGGCCTCCTTCGGGAAGGACGAGCATAGCCCCTTCATTGGAGGACGAGGAAAACTGATATCCTGCACCCAAGCCGACAGGCGCGCCACTGCGTGTTCGGAAGACAAGATTAGCAAGCAAGAAGATAGTGAAGACTGGGCCTCATCTTACACTGGAGCCATCTCTAGAGACCCCGCCATGTCGAAAGCTCGGGCGTCTATCGATTTGCTGCCAATCACGCATGACTGAGGGAAAAAGTCTGGCGTATCGAAGGTGTCACCGGGATCCAACTCGATCTGCTGAAAGCACCCCGGACGTCGCGCATTGAGAGGATGCTCTGCAGGTAAGCAGATGTTGAAAAGGACGTCCCAGCCGCCGTCATGAGTGACGATGCCAACATCACCAATCGTCACTCCATCTCTTCGATACTCATCCGGCAGATTATTCTGTGGTTCGGGTATCCAGAGGGGATAACCATGCTTTTTGGGAAATAGGAGCTTCGAATAGACCTCGTGGGCTGCTTCTGACATCGATGAGCAAGTACAAGAAGTAAACGTGCCAGACGGCGCCAACGCAGAGCATTCCCTAATCCATCCTCCATTTCAGTGGACAGAAATGGCAGTATGTAGAAGCGCCCAAGAACCGTCATTTGAAACCACGAGTCGGGAGAATAGCCTGCAGTTCGTCAAGCTTTGTGGGGGTGCCACGGTTCTGGATGAGCAGCAACAAGCTGCAGGCACCGAGTCAATCCGACTCAACCAAGTAGCAGGGCATCACAGTTACTGTTGATACCGGATATCGGTCATCGTGGCCCTCCGATATAGACGTAGGCAAGACGCGTCTCCACTTCGGCATAACTGAGCCCAAGACCGAAATTTCCGTCATGACGAGCTCGCATCGTGAATCGACACTGCAGCCTCTCGCTTTCTGCTACGACATCCTCGCCCAGGACTCGCTAAATGCCACTGGCCCGGTGCCAATCCATCCGTGGATGCCTCAGACCTTCTAAGCTTTTTCATCATCCTTCCACTTCGCGAACTGGAACCTCGGCATTCAATCGGGGATATACTTCTGCTGCTGCGCCGAAAGTTTCACGGCTTCGAAAGCGAGCGGTACGGAGTGCAGCTCTTGGAGTGGGGATTGGTGGGATATGGGTGGTGGATAGAGAATTCAACGCTTCTGCAATCGCGAGAAGTTTGCGGACGCTCTATACAGTAAGTCCCACTTGAATCTATCTCATCCTGGCCTCTAAGCAGAGTCTGGCGCGGATGGCAGATTCTTTGATAAGTTCCCCAGAACCCGTTCTGTTACTCATATCGTCCTTCAGTGTGCAGCCATCACGCTTGACTACAAGTTCAACTTCACACCAGAAAAGAGCGAAGAAATCCCTATCGTTCACGAGCGTGTCGGTAACAGAGTTTATGAGCTCCTCACCGCCAATGGTGGTCTTTATATCAAGATAGGTATGCTCTTCCTTCTGATCGCCTTCGCCCCTAACCCAGCTAAATCTCCGCCGACTTGTACAGGTCAAGCAATAGGAGCAAATGCCGCCCTCCTTCCCCGCCCCATCCAAGACAAATTCGGAAAACTCTTTGACGACGCACCCCAAGTCCCTTACTCCCAAATCCACCAAGTCTTCCTATCCGAATTCCATCGTCCCCCTTCCGGTCCTACAGGTATATTTGAAGAGTTCGATGAGGAAGCAGTCGCGAGCGCCAGCGTCGCCCAAGTACACAAAGCAAAGTTGAAAGAGGAAGATGGAGGAGGTTGGGTGGCGGTTAAGATCCAAAAACCTGATGTTAGTAGACAGGTGGAGTGGGATTTGGGAGCGTTTAGGGTTGCAATGTGGGTTTTTGAGAGGTGGTTGTTTAAATTACCCGTATATTTTGCTGTCGGTAAGTCTTACCAGTCTCCATCCATCACCACCTAACTCTCGTGGGACGTGGCAGACTTTATCTCTCAACATCTCAGAGAAGAACTCGATTTCGAGCGAGAAGCAGCAAACGCAGTCCAAACGGTATCCTTCGTAGCCTCCGAACCTCGCCTCGCCTCCCGCGTCTACATACCCAAAGTCTACCCCTCACTCACCACCAAACGCGTAATGACAGCCGAATGGATCGACGGTGTCAGACTCTCCGACCGTGCAGGCATTCGACGATTAATGGGCGAAGAAACTCACGCTGATGCCGAAGCTCGGTTAAAAGAAGCAAAGGCAGCTGAAACCCTCAAAAAGTCGTTTGGCGATCCGAATTTGAGGCTGAAAGGTGGTGTGAAGACGATTATGGAGATTATGATTGAGCTTTTTAGTGCTCAGATATTTAGTTGGGGTTGGGTTCATTGTGATCCTCATCCTGGTAACGTTATTATCAGACCCCACCCTACGGATCGTACCCAGGCCCAACTTGGTAAGCTATTCCCCCTTCGATATGGCATCGCGTTTCTCGTGAACTTATTGGATGGTCACAGTTCTGATCGATCATGGTCTCTACGTTAAATCATCCGAAGACTTCAAACACCAATACGCCTCGCTCTGGAAAGGTCTCCTCGAAGGCGATTACAGCGCCGTAACAACCGTTGCGCAAGAATGGGGTATCGGTTCTCCCGATTTGTTCGCCAGTGCTACTCTCCTCCGCCCAACAAAGTTCCCAAGTACTGGCAATGGAGAAGGAGGAGTGGAGGATTTGTCGAATTTGAGTCAGTATGAGATGGGATTGAGAATGAAGAAGAAGTTGAAGGATTTTTTGTTGGACGAGGATAAGATGCCGAAGGAGTTGATATTTATTGCTAGGAACATGCGGTGAGTGGTTTCCTTTGACCAGATGTTGATCCCATATGCTGATGGTGTTGCACCAGGCTTGTTCAAGGTACACCTCCCTCTCGCTCATCCAGGTGATCTTTCGAGGACTAACCGATCCTTGCAGGTAACAACCAAGCCCTCGGCTCACCCGTCAATCGAATCAAGATAACTGGCTACTGGGCTTCCCGCTCTCTAACAACCACACCCAACCTAACGTTCTCAGAACGAGTACGAGAATACTGGCACTACCTACGTTTTAGAAGCATCATGTTCTCTTTGGATTTGGCCTTTTGGTTGAGTGGGTGTAGGGCTTGGGTGAGGAGGAGACTGGGTTATAAGGCTGAAGGGTTTGAGGATGAGTTGGAGAGAACTATGGCTGGGTTCGCGATGAATAACTTTGGGGTTGATATCGGGCCTGCTTTTGAGGGCTGATGGTAGGTAGGTTGGTGTATGAACGTGTTAATCGAACTGATGTTGGTGGTTGTATTTAGTCGTTCATGCCCACTCGGATTTCCGGCGGTGAGGAGATCCTCCCTGATGTCGTGTCTGTCGATCGGCGAGCAGATTACCTCTTAGACTTTACCTTATTCCCACTATATTATCTGGAGCCTCGTCCATTGCAATTGCGGTTCATCAATCGTTCGGCATATTGTCCAGCAGTACAACGAGACAGTGCCACAGCATACTCTACGTCAGCTGGATCTTCCCTGCACCGATAGGTACGCTGAAGATGCCATAAGGCGGAATGCGCTTGTCGGTGCCGTTGTTGATAGCAGGTTGGAGCCAATACTGGTTGACGGTGAAGTAGAGACGATTGTTCGTCGCGACTGACAAGGTATCCTTGAAATGGACGCACTCAGCATTGGACGCCCAAACTGGTCCAGACATCGGTGGAAGCGAACTTACTGGCCACTGAATTCTTGGATCGCGCACGAATGTCGTAAAGGTACCAGTCGCAGCATTGTGGATGTTGATCGAGTTTTGTTCGGGGGCTCCAATGTAGATCAATCCGCTGGAGTCAGTCTCCATCCCATCGGCATGACTCCCTCCGCTTTGACCATGGAATTGGGTCATTGCGATGGCATCGTTGGCGGCATTTGGGTTTGCGATGGATGGTTGGACGAGGAGGAAGGAAGTGGGAACGCGGTACAGGCGTCGAGAAGACAGAGGTGTGAAGAAAAGATATTCGCCGTCTTGGTGATAAAGTTAGTAGAAAATTCGTCTGAAATAGAATGATTATCGACAGACCAGCGCTAAGAGCAATACCATCGGCGCCTGTGGTGAGGTGACCCATAAGTCCGCTTCTGACAGGCTGGAAAGGTTCGCCATCGTAGGTGCTGACGAACCCTTGATCACCGCGCGTGTATGGGATGCTGTCGAGATGCCTCCACGCCTCTCCGGTACCAAGGTCGATGACGATGATACCATTGCGGCCTTCGTCGCTGTTAGGGGTGGTTCATCGAGGTAAAGAAATCCGAGGAAGGCAGAAGGGCGTACCTTGAATCGGTGATGTATGCGACTCCTTTGCCAGAGGGGAGTGTAGAAGGTCTCAAGTCGAACCTGACGTCGTTCAGGTACGAATCGGGATATGCGACATTGGGCGGGAGAACGTGGTTGGCAATGACCGTTCCATTTTGATCAAATCCAACCAGCTTCGGACCACCATAGCTGCTGTAAACCATCTGACCATTCGACAACGGTCTGCCTGTATCCAAGGCCCATACCCGGTCTAATTCGTCGACAACCACGCTTTGCACGCTGATGAGGTGATCGGGGTCACCAGCGCCGTATGCTGTGTTGCTGGCGTTCAAAAATCCACCAGGGGGAGTATTATATTCCGCGGACGGGAATGGAGCTTCAGTCGTATAGTTCGTGATCACCCCGACGGTGAATTTGGTGTTGGCTGTGTTGAGCTGAGTGGGAAAATTGGCATAAATTTTGCCAGTTGAAGAAACGCTCAGCCCGGTTGGCCACTGAATGAAATGTTAGGAGAACGTTCGGGCCACAAGTTGGAAGGGAAGACAATATACCTGATCATAGAAAAGGTGTTCGAGCTGGAGTGGCGGCCCATATGTACCATTGTCATACACTTGCAATGGCAAATAGTCACCAGAATACCGGGGATCAAGCAGTCTGGAAGCACTGCAAAAACCGAGCAAAGTAGCTACAGTGGCAAGGGCTAGAAATACGCGTAGCATATTTGGAGAGAGGGGGGTAGAAGAGCGCTCGCCGTAGGATGCCAATCAATAGCTTCTTATAGAGTTCCAGTTGGGTATGTTCGTCAAAGATGACGCCTGGGTTTACTAATGTTGGAAGGAATTCAGCGGGGAGGTGGAAAATCGAATACAACTCACGAGAAATCCTACTTTTATCCCAACGTATTCCAGGTCTCTACACTTCTGGCATCGCGTAAAGAAGCTATTCCGACGAACGAACATGTATCAGGTGCGTCATGATGGCGCGGAAAAGCCAATGTGACCATAGCCGTGAAATATACTTGCCGATAGTTGAGGCGACGGGGAAGGCACAAATAGCGAGGATTATATGAATGCTGAAGCAGAAACAGAACAAATTTCCTTCCTCTTCCACACACAGAAGACTGAGTGACGTCATTTACCATCCTGAGGGCGTCGAAGACAGGCGGAGGAGTTACAAAGACTTTCACACCAAGGGAGATGCAGTAAAGCTTCGAGAACTCTTACTCAGGAAAACTTGACGAGTAGAAGCGGGCAGTCTCTCAGAGTTTCAAGAGATGGCGTCAGAAAGCAGAAGGAAACCCAAGGATGAATGTTCGAAAACTGTCCAGTCATCCAGCGGGGCCCCAAGGTCAGATTTGAGAAGGCAACGAAGGATATGTCCAGTGACCGTGATTGGGTAAGATCAAGTAATATACCAACTTGAAGCGGACCTGAGGTTTCGCCAAACCTCGAGGAGTCGGAGGGGAGCCGAGCCAAGCCTAAGCAATGGACAGTCTCAGAGAAGATTGGAGGACGGGACTATCAAGTACATTGCCTTTTTTTGTTGCGATACTTTGGCAAAGCGATTTATGCTGCAGGGAGAACAAGACCCAGCAGTTAGGCAAGAGAACTGACGTTGAAGGCTTCCATTTCCACCGAGCCAGCGGAATTGCCGAACGTCGCGCGTCACAGAAACCGGGTGGAAATTTTGAGGGTGTTACCGTGACGCCATCCAGGCGATAAGCATCCACATCGCAACCTATCACAACTCGATCGCCGCACCTCGTCGACTCAACCTGCAAAGCCACCTTCATCACCATAGAACCAGCTAGCTCCTGAATCTGTGAGAAGCTACCGTCTCTGACTTGTCGGAACTCGTTACTCAGTAAGCTTCCCTTTCGTATCAGCGTCCATCTGACGCTGCACCCTCCCACCCATCATGTCAGCTGAGGTTGTAAAACCCCGAGTCATAGAACTACCCTTTGATCTCTACGATGCGATTCTTGGTTTCGTTCAGGACAAAAGTGATCTTTGTCACCTTTGCCTGGTGTCGAGTATCCTGCGGGAGCGGGCCACTCCATTATTGTATTCCACCATCCTGCTCTCCCACCATCCTCAATCTTGGTGCACGACAATCAACAGTAACCCTCATCTTGCTGGGATGGTGCATACGGTCGCGATTGTTTACCATGATTCGTGGACCCTTGGCGAATTTTAGCAGATCTGCGGTTCATTAAACCGACTAGCGAACCTCCGCGATCTCGCTATCAGCGATCACAGAGTGCGGGTCTAACGGCGGACGACTACTTGACCCTGCTGCGACAAAGCACATTTCGCTTGCGTCGCTTCCGAGTACATGCGTATCGCTTTCGCAGCTACATGCCACGTGAGCTGGTGCTCTCAATATTGGAATGGCAGCCTGAGCTTTGCGAGTTATCATTTCTGGTTTCAATTACCATCGACCCACGCCGGCCCCCTTTGATTATTCCGTCTCACCTCGCCCCTCACCTCATCTCGCTGGAAACCAATGACGACATCTTCCCTATTGTATTCGCCAGCCCTCGACCTCACATACGCCTGCGCCAGCACATGCTGCATTTTGACGATCCTCTCGATCATCTTCGCACACTTTCAATAACCGTAAAAGCATACGCTTTCCATCGAGATCATTGATTTCGGCACAGTTATGGGATTCCTGCAGAGGACGTGATTCAGAAAATTGCGTCACAGCTGCCAGACCTAGTTTTCCTTTCTCTTGTTGATGATCACCTTGATGTAAGCTTGTTTCATCTCCTCGTCGCACACTCCACACTGAAATTTTTGACAAGTCCATTGGAGGAGCTGACACCCAAAATCTCCTTTTGACCTTCGCCCCCTTTCGAAAGCTCCGCACTCTCGTCCTTGACGTCGACGGTGGTACATCCCCACTACCTCACGCGGAGATTGACTGCTTCCAAATCGCCAAACTCTTGATGCAGATATGTCCTTCTCTGTGTCGAATCGCCATAGCTGTTGGGGGTCTTGATTCTTGTTATGTCAGAACTCCCACTGGTGTCGTTGCGGATTTTGAAGCCGCAGAACGCCTGTTAGATCCAGAGTATTGGCGTTTTGTCCCGTTGGATTGACTGGTACCGAATTTTCAGTTTACTGTCCTGCGTCGCACCGAAGAATCTCCACTGTCCCTTGTCCCGTCGATTCCGTTCCACCTGTAAGAGCATGACTCTTCAAGTTGTCCCCTTTCCTATCCCGATATCCGTTCATGACTCGTGATGACCTTAATGACAACGACTCGGTCCCATTTTATGTACTTAGCTATATAAACCCACACCGCTCACAAATACTCACTAGACAGACATCGTCTCACCCCTGTCCTCGTATCTCGTAGTTGCCCTTGGAGCGAGTACTTACCAGTAGTACCAACTCAAAAAACATTGTTCGACTGTTATCGTGAACGCCCTCGTATTGAACTCAAGGTGATCACTCAGTGCTCTCTCGGATCGAGTTTATAAGCATTTGAATAATAGCTATCTACGCTAACGAGACTGACGGTATGCAAGTTCCGTCTATTGCATGCCACAAATCGCGGCTTCGTTACGGTGACGGTGACGCTTTCCACCCTTCAACCATCGCTGCCTGCAGCCTCTGCAGCTCACCGACGGATCGTACCAAATCGATCAACGAAGCCCTCCTCGCGATAGCTATAGAAACATTTCTGTCTGCAATCTGTGAGAATGTACTTCTCTGACTTGCCGGAACTTATTACTCAGTAACCTTCCTTTTCGTACCAGCCTCCATCCGACGCCGTATCCTCCCACCTCATGTCAGCTGAGGCTTCACTGGCAGCGCCACGAGTCCCTCAACTACCCGTTGAGCTCTACGATTTGATTCTTAGTTTCGTCCAGGACAAAAGTGACCTTTGTCGCCTCTGTCTGGCGTCGAGGGTCCTGCAGCAGCGCGCCACTCCATTCTTGTATTCCATCGTCCACATCTCCGACCATCCTCAGGCTTGGTGCGCCACAGTAAACAGTAACCCTCATATCGCTGGGATGGTCCACACGGTCGCGATCGTTTATAGTCGTTCATGGATCCTTGGCGATTTTCAGCGGATCTGTGGTGCGCTAAACCGAGTAGTGAACCTCCGCGATCTCGCTGTCAGCGATCCGCTAGGGCGTGCAGGTCTTACGGCGGACGACTACTTGACTCTGCTGCGACAAAGCACATTTCGCTTGCGTCGATTTCAAGTATATGTGCATCACTTCGGCGGCTACGTAGAGCGTGAGCTTGCCCTCTCAATACTCGAATCTCAACCTCAGCTCTGCGAATTGTCATTTATGATATCAATTATCACCGATCCTCACTTGCCACTTTTGACTATTCCCTCTCACTTGGCCCCTCGCCTCATCTCACTGGAACTGAACGACGACATATCCCTGAAGGCATTCGCCAGCCCTCGCCCTCTCTTACGTCTGCGCCAGCGCATGGTACGTCATGGGGATTGTATCGACCATCTCTACACACTCTCAACATCCCTACAATCATACGCTCTCCATCGAGATTGGGATGGTTACGATAGGACTGCAATTCCCGCAGAAACTGTCGTTCGTCGGATTGCATCGCAGTTGCCAGACCTACTGTTCCTCTCTATCGTCGATGACGCTCTTGCTGTAAGCTCGTCTCATTGCACTACCACGTGCTCCACGCTGATGTTTATGAAAAGTCCTATGGAGTATATGATCCACAGGATCTTTACAACTTCCTTTTGACCTTCTCGCCCTTTCGAAAACTTCACACCCTCGTCCTCGACGTTGCCAATCGCAGATCGCCGCAGCGTAGAACGGAGACGGACTGCCTCCAGGTTGCCAAACTCTTGATGCAGATCTGTCCTTCTCTGCGGCGAGTCGCGATGGCTGTGTGGGGTCCTTCGTCCTGCTATGTCCGGACACCTAATGGTGTTGTTGAGGACCTTACAGCCGCCAAATACCTGTTGCACCCAGAGTATTGGCGGTTTGTTCCGTTGACGTGATTGGCGCTGTAATTTTTTCAGTTTAGGGTCCTTCATCCTGGAGTATCCCCATGGTACGTCCTCCATCGATTCCGCTCGAGTCCGTACCTTGGACGGTTGAAAGTCTACCAAGGCCGTTTACTCAAACTCTGTTCAGAACTTCAACAGTACAAACCCCTCAACGAATTCAGCCCTGAATGCGAGTCATCTTGAACCCATGAATATGGAGGATAGGACGAAAGTTTCCGAGCATTTCTTGTTCAGCATTTGAAGGATAGCCGTACACCCTAGGCTACATCACGTCATCACGCCCTGAATGTGTTAGTTTCGACTTCTACTTCACCCAGTGAACCACGCAACTATTCCACGTACATATATATGTCCTCTCATGTGAATGGCCTGATTGGACACGAATCATTAGTGAATGAATTTGGAGAGACTGAGTGGTGACGGTCCAATAGGCCGATCCCAGGAGACAATAGGAACAGTTTTCTAGTTCTTGAGCTCGGTACAAATGGGGAGACCGTATCCTGCAAGACCTCTCAAGCTCCGAGACAAAATTCTCCACGCCAGTCTCCTTGCATGATACCCGATGGAGCCTTTAGGAGCGAGGACTTGTCAAGGAACAGCACCAAGGCGATTGGAAGCACGTAGTCGACTTCAAGGTATCAACCGCCAAACCGCAAAAGAGAGAAAAGCATCCATGGACGTGGCATTGGGTGAGTACATGACTGAATATTTCTTAGCTGAATGGAGGCAGGGAAGGCAAGGCGTCAGGGCCAAGCCGGTGGCGTAGGATCTTTGCCCACGATCAACTCACGACAACTCGTCGCACTCCAATTACTGAACTACTTGTTCAGACATTCTCCCGTCATTTTCTTCTTGAAAAGTTCTACTCAATTTGAAAGTCGATAACGACGGTAACAATGGTGCTAGTACCTTTGTTACATCGATCGGATGTGCGCATCGACCCAGCGTCGCATTGAGTTTGACCCTGAACTATTTTGTCTTGTCATACTATCATTGTTCCCGCCGTGTTATATTCTCCGCAAAACTCGATGATATCCACCAAGAAAACTGTCTGATCTGCCTCAAGAAACCCCTGCGTTTTCGTCAACACGCCGTACCCATGACAGAGGGAGATGCTGAGAAGTTGGCGACGTTTGAGGAGAGGGTAGAGGTCACGGAGGTGTTTGAGAATGATATGGCCAATCCGATATGTCTAGGATCCACGCTGCTCGGTGAGTACGTCGCTCTGCTTCCTAACCTAGACAAATCTGACTCACGAACAATCGCAGAGCGCGATGGAGTAAAAATCCTGATACCCACGCCCTCAGAGGATCCTAATGACCCACTCAACTGGTCTCAGACCTTTAAAATCTACGTCGTTCTCCTTTTGTCTCTGGGAGTCATCATGTCCAACTTCCTAGCAGGTAACGTATCTCGTCCATGCATTCGTTGCTTTCCCTAACCCCTGGTTCTCTTCAGCGGGACCCACTGTTGCCATCATCGAGATTGCAGGGAATTTTACACACCCACTCAATATACCCAAGACGGCCTACTTCTTCACCATCACTGCTCTCGTTCAAGGATTGGGACTGGCCCTTTGGATGCCTCTTTCAGCGAAGTATGGTCGTCGCCCCGTTCTCGTTTTCTGTTACATTGGTTACGTTCTCTCGGCTTTGTGGGGGGGATTATCCAAACAATACGGAAGTGAACTCGCCGCACGCTCGGCTGTATGTGCATCTCTTTCAACTCGTCCATGTCTCTCCCACTGAATTATCCCCTTAGATCGGGTTCTTTGGTGGCGGTGCTGAGGGTCTCGCACCAGTGATAATCACAGATATCTTCTTTTTGGTGAGCTCAGAGGCCTGTATTCGATTCACGGATGACATCGCCAACCTACATTTCAACAGCACGAACGAGGCACATACATGTCATTCTACAATGTCTTCCTATCTGTAGGAGTATCTGGGGGTAGTGAGTCCTCCCATCTCTATTTGTCGACTAAATTCATTCCTGATTCTGTTCTTAGTTGTCTTTGCAGCTTTAATAACACATGTTCGCCCCTGGCAGTATGTCTACTGGGTCAGCGTTGCTGTGATTGGCTTCAATGCCCTCCTTGTCCTCTTTACCTTTCCGGAGACTGCTTATCGCCGAGATTCTGACAATATTATCGAGCAGAAGGAGAAGAGGTCGTATTGGCAGCGCATCAGCTTATTCACAGGACAGTACACAGAGGAGAAACTTTTCAAGATGTTTGTGAGGCCCGCTTTCACGCTTCTTTTGCCCAGTGGTGTGTATTGCCTCCCCTGATCTCGCTTATTTCTTAACTAATTCGGTTTGTTCAGTTCTGTGGGTCACATTTGTTTATGGTTCAATACTAGGTTTGTAAGTGTAAACGGACTTTCTCTCCCCATCCTAGATAATCACGACTCACTTCCAATAGTTTGGTCGCTGTTTCATCCAACTTCGCTGTTGCCCTCGCCGCGCCTCCGTACCACTTCACCTCGTCCGTCTCCCGCTTTCTCTGCACGTTATCAGAAACGTCCTGACGCCATCTCCCCAGTCTACAGTCCGGATTGTGTTTCATAGGAGGGGCCGTGGGCGCCCTTCTAAGTTTGCCACTCGGTGGCCATTTCGGTGATTGGATCGCGGATCTCTTCACTCGTCGAAATGGAGGTATCAGAGAACCTGAGATGCGGCTTCCTGCGATGTTCCCATGTATCGTGCTGGGTATGTCTATCTCCTCCTGCTCCCAGTGCTCCTTCAAACTTCAACTTTCCCAGGTCCTCTTGGACTTCTTATCTACGGTCTTACGATTGGTAGAGGCCTCCATTGGATGGGCGCGGTCGTTGCCCTTGGACTTCTCAATTTTTCAATTTGCGTGTAAGTTTCCCCCTCCGAGTTATTCGGCTTTGATAACAACCGAGCCCTCTTTCACTTTATCTCTCTCAGAGTAACCAACGTGACAATTGTGTACGTTGTTGACATTTACAAACCCATCGCGGCGGAAGTGGTGGTCGCCATACTTGCGACCAAGTCCGTTATAGGCTTCGTGCTTTCATTCTATACAAATACGTGGGTTGAGCAGCGGGGCTACATTGAAGGTGCGATTCCCAGTGTCGTCTCCCTGTCTTTCGGCGGACTCAGTCCTGGGTAACAGCGTTCGGTACTATGACGGCAATATCAGCCATTATCCTTTCTTTTACGTTCCTCTTCTACATCTGGGGAGCGAATCTTCGTCAGAGAAGTTTCCAATGGCGGACTTCGCAAAGGATGGTGAAATGGCATATTGACCGCGATGATGGTGAGGATATTTCTCAACTCCATTGCGATATTTGATGTCATCCTGAGTCTCAGGTTCCCGGACGAAAGCAGATGTACATCAACCTGTGCTGTGATCGCAGGCACTTTGGTACATGGTGGACATGGTCTTCTCGTTACAACGTCGTACTTGTTGGCTCCGGGATAGTTGAGCAAGCATGCCTTTGGTGCGATGCGACTCGTAACCCAAAAAGTAGACATCCATGAAAATGTCATGAAGTTATCTCCGATCTGATGTAAACAGTGGCATAACAGTGATCTAGACAGACAATACACCCACCCCACCTCAACCTCTCGGAGAGTACCTTGAAGTCATGGTTCATGTGTAGATACGCTCCCCGGCCTACCATGACAATCTTTCACGGATTGTCGATAAATTAGCGAATACAAGCCCTCGCTATCATACCACTATGCCCGGCCCGACCGTATGACATATCACCAAAATAATGTCCAGTCCAGTCACATCTATTACCTCCTCTCAGGATCATCAAGCGACCACCGATTCACTATGTTCAGATCCAGCTCCTGAAGCTGGTAGCCAATCTCTGCCGTATCGACACATTCCTGATGTCGATACGAGGCTTTTCGGATGTTGAGAACAAGTCTGGAACCCAAGGTACATGTTATTGTACCTGTGTAGCTTCCGAAAACTTCGATCCACATGGGCTATATTTTTCATCAGTTAGTGAACCAGTTCGCGAAAGAGCTAGGTAAGAGATATACTGGAAGGGCAAATAGGGCGATGGTGACCAGTGTGTAGGTGGTGAAAGCTCTGGAATGTACAACATGATTAGCAGTGAACAATGATGGAATCTACCAAAACGTACGCAAAATAATAAAGGATATTATCCCGCAGTAAGACGTCCGAAACGTTCCCTCCCTTCCACCATTTATCGGTGCGACACAGACGAATGATGGTTTTATAGAGAGCAAGAGAGAAAAGAAGTGTTTCGAAAGCCATGATGCAGGCCCAGCCCGCATACGAGAATCTAGGTAACTTTGTGATTAAACAAAAGGTGAACCCGGGGAATGACTGGCTGATGACTATAGGCTTTGATTAGTAGCTGGGGAGCGGTGAGGGGGACAATATCACCTTCAAAGCCATGAAGGTCCGATGTAGTGATCACTATGACGGCGATGATCTGGAGAGTGAAGGATGTGGCCATAAGAGTGGCAATCCACATCGAGCGGTCATACAAGGCAAACAAGCGGAATTGCATGATAACTATACGTCAAGGTCAACGGACTGTCACGCATCCAGGATGGACGGCCGACCTTGGACAACCCATGCTGGGATCGTTGCTGCCCAATTCTGGAACTCTGCTGCTGCCTTGCCTGGTACAACTCAGATTTAACGGGAAACGACGGGGAGACGAGAGTAAAGGAGAAGGACGTACATCTGAAACCGGTGGAGGTCGAGTTCTAGTCCATGAGTGGTATACGGCGACGTTCGGTCGAATGTTTGCTCACCCCTACATGCGGAGTAAGCAGAAATTAATGGCGAACTGTCAAGAGAAACATACAGAGTCTGATGGGATATCAACCAGAAGGGCTGGATGGCATTGTTGTCAGAAAAGGAGGAGAGTGCGACGTCAAACTGCTCTCACAAATCAGGACAGCGCTGTACGTCAAATATAGCATCAAGACCCTTCATTCCCAAGTGGCAAGGCCGTGGGTAGATACTTACATTATCACAGCGTTTCCGCAATACCGTGTCTACGAAACCGGGAGTTCAGGCGAAGATCATGGATGGGTTTTATAAACATAACTCACCACGAAAAACAGAACCTTTGCAATCGACCATCGCTGCTTCTAAAGCCAGCTGGGTCAATGAAGCACAACAAGAGGGCAGAATTCCTGTTACGAACCCAGATCAACTCGACCTGAACAGATGGCTTCAGCCTCGATCCTAACCAGAATTGGAGAGCAACACACCTCGTCGCTAAAGGTGATGACTGCTCCCAGAGTTAGTCCGATCATGAGGCGGGGGAGGAGAAACTGACGATGATCGTAAAGCGCCGCAGCCGTCGCCGAAGCTACGAGGCACAGAATCCACTGTTATCTCTAAATTGACAGTGAGTCGCGATGGAGCACGTACCCCTGCATAACCGACTAACTTGTATGTCTACCAGCAAGCCGACAAGGTCACCAGACATGAGACGAGAAGAGAAATCTACAGTGACGGCGAAGATTGGGAGGGTGCAAACATGGAGGTGCAAACCAACGGAGTACCCGCATCAACGTTGATGCATGAACGCATTAGCTCTTATTGCCCTTGGTTGTTGACATTGCCTGATAAGTGTTAGCGTGTTGATGCCGATCGACGGGCAAGAATCTCGAGATAGTCCCGCGTTCTGTCATGCAAAAGTTCTTGTGCCTGCAGGTCCGCGGGCTTTCAATTCCTGCCGCGACACTGGGTATCTTGAGTCGCCGTCCACACACAAGGGTTTGGAATTCTGAAGCTGATGGTCGAGAGTCAATGAATGCAGCGGATATCTATCATCATCTATGTTGAAGGGCGGGGTGGATACAAACTTGAACACTCAAGCGTTGACGAACTTGACAGTCTGGTCTGTCCAGACCGTGCCAATCAGATTACCGAAGAATTTCCATCAGCCATGTGCGAAGTTCAACTCAGCGTAAACCCAGCAAGTTACCGATACACCCTATCAGCGAGAAGCAGACTTCATCAGTACGATGGGGATTCAGGAAGGGTAGCAATTGAGCGAGATAACAAAGAGGAGAGTTCATTGGCCCATGAGTGACGAGCCCAACACTCACGCTTGTAGATCAGTCGAAGGCCCGTGTTCTCTCCGATCTATGTCAGTCAAGGGTGGCTATCCTGTGAGAAAACCGGTGAACTGATTCCTATCTGACCCCCAGTCCTGGTAGTCCCGTGACTACAGAGCGACCGAATGGCAAATGCGAACTTGGAGGTCTCCGTGAGGAAAATCTTCGAATTGGGGGAGTGGGTAGGCAATAACGCAGTGAGACTGGAGGCATCCAGTGACGTTAATTCTCCCTCAAAGGATAGGAATTGTAGCACTATACATGGGGGGACCGGGAATCTAATGACCAAGGGACGGCGTAGTTGCGATGTATGGAGAAAATGCCAAGTGGATAGAGGAGAAAGCGACGGGATTATGATATAATTCTGGTCGGATATGGGTTGGGCTGGTCGTATGAATTATCAGGTGGTCCTGATTAATAGTACCAGATAAGGCTTGACTCCGGGGACTCCACACCTTGGAAGGTCAAAACAGCCTGCGAGGTACCAAAAGTGCTAGGTCCTTTCACCAGAAAAACGATTGAAGACGAATGATAGCCAAGAAGGTACATCCAGGCTCACCTCACAACGATCACCACATTGGCATCAACTCTTGGATGCCATTGAGCCGATGCCAGCGAGTATTCTGCTAGCGGCGACGGCTCGTATTCGTCAAAAGCCTACGGTCGAGAGGCCAGGGTTTTGTATCAAGAGGTGAGTCTGTGAAGGCTGACGAGCGGCTCGCCAATGTATTGTCATCACTAGGCTGCACTGAGTGTCCTCAGCAGTCATGATACGCGCTATTCCTTGACCTCAATATGGGAAGGTCCCAACACAGGGGGAACGGCAAAGCTCCGCTCATTTCGGTGCCATCCGTCCCCGATTCAAATCTTCATGAAGCTGTTCGGGAGGATCGAACGTCGGTGAAAAGGAGAGGAAAGAAGTCAATCGGGTGGTAATTTCCGTTTGGGTATGCGTCGATACGGAAAATGGCTGTATTCAAAGGAGACGATATAGCGTTTGAAATCCCGCAAGCAACTGGTACTTACCGCCGCATACACGACACATGGCGACGACAGCCTCCCAAGTCCAACAGAGCCGCATTCAGCATTGCGCAGATCGGTGGTGAGGCCGGTGAGCACTGAGGTCGCGGGATCATCTCGTTCGAAATCCTAATCCTAATATCCTAATCCTATCCTAATCCTAATATCCTTCCTATCCTTCCTATCCTAATATATGAAGGGAAGGATGTCACGTGCACACGTGATTTTTAGCTAAGCGTTAGTCAGCTCGGCTGTGCTCCCTAAGAGAGGGCGGTTAATTTCCGTTTTGGGAGAGAAACGTCAAACACGACCAACGCCTCAGCCACCTCGGATGTCTCCGTGGTCTGCGTCCGTGGTCTCGCGGGTCTCGCGGGTCCA
>KL197716.1:281948-300209 GCA_000697665.1 Jaapia argillacea MUCL 33604
GAAAAAGCTTCTGGCAATGAAGTGGTTTTTCATAGTGCTGACTCTGCCTATGCTGATGGCCATTCCCTTCAGGGAGCTGATGGTAATAATCAGGGAGAGGAAAATAATGGACTCTATCCAGTGGAGTATCTGAATGCCATGAACCCTTCTGGATTTCCTTTGGCAAAGTTGAGTCTAAAAGTTGGATGTCCCATCATCATTCTTCGCAATTTAGATCCAAAAAATGGGGTGTGCAATGGTACACGTGCTATCCTCACCCGCTGCACAAACCGTGTTTTAGAAGCCAGAATCTTGGGTGGCGATCATGCTGGGAAAACAATCTTCATTCAACGTATCACTCTTACCACCACTGAAAATGAGTCAGATATTCCCTTTGAGTTTCGGCAGAGACAGTTTCCTGTTCGTCTTGCATTTGCAATGACCATCAATAAGGCTCAGGGTCAATCTGTGAAACATGTTGGCTTAGATTTGCGGACACCTGTTTTCACCCATGGCCAGCTCTATGTTGCTCTGTCACGTGTTACATCAGTGAACAGAATAAAGGTCCTCTTTCCTCCAGGTTCTGAAACAACAAAGACAACCAGCATTGTATATCCTGAGGTACTTCTTGAGTAAGTTTCCAACTTCTTTGCTAAAATATATTGCTGACCTTTTTGTTAAGCTGAATGGTTTCCAAGTTTCCTAATGCTATACTATGTTAAAGTTTTCAATGTACTATCTATTTTCTTTGATAATGAAATTTATGATTGAGATAATTGGCACCCTAAGTACACTCCCAGCTAACATTAAACATTGCACTCCCAACTCATATTAAGCATTGCGTCACCCCCCATGGTTGCCACGGGTTCCGACACTCGTCCTAATATATGAAGGGAGGGCTGTCACGTGCCCACGTGATATTTAGATAAGCATTAGTCAGCCCCTACGAGAGGGCGGACAATTTCCGTTTCGAGAATTTCCGTTTCGAGAAATGTCAAAACACAACCAAGCGTGTCAGCCACCTCAGATGTCTCCGTGGTCCGTGGTCCTGCGCATCCACGATGGGTCTATGGGTGGCTGACCACAAATTCTGGCCTCCTTTCTGTGTGTTCCGAGCCCCCCTGGGCTGAATGCCCAGGGTTCCGAGGGTTGGTTCTTTGGTTTCCTCTTTGAAACCTCAAGACCCTCAAATAAACCCCGAATAAATCGAAATAAATCGAAATAAATTCAGAGAAATATTCACATGCAGTCTATGGGTAGCTGACCACAAATTCTGGCCTCCTTTCTGTGTGTTCCGAGCCCTCCTGAGCTGAACACCTGGAGTTCCAAGGGTGGGTTCTTTGGTTTCCTCTTTGAAGCCTCAAAATCCTCAAATAAACCCCAAATAAATTGAAATAAATTCAGAGAAAAATTCACATGCAGTTCTATGTATGTGGTTTTTGAGGGGCCAAACCAAGTGGGGGGAAGTTTGTAAGTGATGGGGTGTGATTTTGGGGTGGCTGGCCACAAATTCCACTCTTCTTTCCTATTTTCAAGCCTCTTCCAGCTGAACAGTAACCTGAATAAATTGAAAGAAATTGAAATAAATTCCGAGAAAATCCCAGAGACAGTTCTGTGTGGTTTGGAGTGATGACATCAAGTTTGGGGCTTTTTGGAAGAAATGGCATGAGTTTTGGATATCAGATTTTGCTCCTCCTCTGCTTTGGAGCTCAAAGAGACCGAAATAAATTCAAAGAAATTCAGGAAAAATACCAGAGCCTCTTCTCAGTGGTTTGGAGTATTGAGGTGAGTTCCACCATGATATGTAGCTTCTTCTTTTCCGTTTTGAAGCTTAGAGAGACATGGAGAAGTTCAGAGAAATTCAGAGAAAATTCCAGGACCAGTACAATCTTCAGATATCTCTGAGCAACCTGAACACCAGACTTTTTAAGGTGAGTTTCACAATTGCACCCATTGGAAGCCTAACAAACCATAAGTAAATTGAAGTGAATGGAGAGAAAATTCCAAGGGTAGCTCTCTGCAGCTTTTGAGCCATGTAACAAGTCCTTCCTGTATATCAGGAGACAAAGCACCCAGAATGATATTCACTATGCAGATGTGTGACTTTGTGAGCCTTGGCGAGCAATGGAGCACTTGCACTACACACAGGCTACCATGAAAAAGCCGTGGTAAATCAAAACCAATGGAGAGAAGTTTCAAGGAAGGTTTTGATTGGTTTTGAAGGATTGAAACAAGCTTCAGTGTTCCTATATATAAAGAAAGCAAGTGCCTGGGAAATTTTCTGATCAAATGATACCAATACACAGACATGTGACTTTGCGAGCATTAGTGAGCAATGGAGCTTCTACACTTAAACGGGCAACCCCAGTGGCCTTAGCAAATAATGGAGCACCTGCACTCATCTATAGCTGTTACCTGTTTTCACACATGGCCAGCTCTATGTTGCGCTGTCATGTGTTACATCAGTAAATAGAATAAAGGTCCTCTTTGACCCAGATACTGAAAAAACCAAACTGACCAATATCATAGATCCTGCACTCCCAGCTAACATTAAACATTGCACTGCCAACTAATATTAAGCATTGCATCACCCCCCGTGGTTGCCACAGGTCCCGACACTCGTCAATAGTTAATGGGAAGACCGTTCTTTGTAGTTGTTTGCTTCTCTGAAATTGGTCAGCTTTATGTCAGCAACCAACCTCCCTTTAGAGGACAAGACAGGTCGCAGAGCGACCCGTTGATGGACTTAGTTACTCACGCCCCCCGTGGTGCCACGGATCCAAACAGTGTAATCGTATCAGGGTTCGCTTCATTGGCGGAAAATGGAGGATTGTGTAAGGAGTCCGATTGAGAAACCCTCCTCTCCGCGGGTGGGTCCACACTTGACCGCAAACACACATTCGAAAATATTCACCGAAATTGGCCACGGAAAGGTTGCTCAGTGGAAGATATCCCGGGCGATTGGTTCGCAGTACGGCCGGTAGATTCTTCAGTGTTACCAGTCTTTTCATCAGCGATAGAGTTGTGTATGGAAAAAGAGAATATTGCTGGATGATCGGGGTGCCCTCGGCGTGAACGAACTAACGATCGTCGTTTACGGAAACCGGTTCAAGCCAGTCACCGGTACCGGTCACCTCCGGATCGCATGCACCTCCTCGGATCGAGTCTGTCTTTACGACGCCGGTCTTGAGTTTTTTGTCTCGTTTATACTTGTTACTGGTTATTTCAATCTTGGCTCTTCACCATCCTCACCGGCTGAATTGATGAAATGATTCTGGATGCGATGCATGCTGTGTTCACCAAAGCTGTCCACATCTGGTGGCCATGGACATTGCAATCACGATGGGGGGTTGATACTCCAAGACTTCCACAATGTCCCTTGCGATTACCTTTGGATCTTTCGGCGACATCGTAACCCTCATACAACTAAGTGCTCAAGTAATATCCTTGCTCACCAGTACTTGCGGCTCCTCGGAATCATATCAATCTCTCATTCTTGATGTCTCTCGCCTGCAGAGTTTCTTGAAGCAGCTTGATGCAGCTATATCTGCTCTCGATGGACCTTCCGTGAAGAATCAATCATCGTTTAAAGAGGCCATCGCATCTATGGAAGCTTGTCGCACATCTCTGGAGAGGATCCAACGGCGGATCACCTGGAATCAAGTCCGACTGCAGAAGATGGCGGGCAAGTCTTGGGTGGATATGTGGAGAAGGGTTGGTTGGGGTTTGTTCAAGGAAGCCGAGATTGAGGGGTTCAGGAAAGAGATTCAGAGTTACAATATGCTGATCGTTCAGATCCTCGCATCCATCAACCAGTGAGCACTCTTGTCCGACTCGTTCTACTTACCCGCCCGTCGTTGATGTCAGGTCTTCATTACGAAAAGGCGTTCTTTGCAGATTTTGCGAAGCGATCTGACAGATACGAAGGATCTCATCCATGAAAATACAGCTACCATCACAACAGTCGAGTGTGACGTGAAGATCATCCTTCGTATCCTTCAGAATCTCGATGGTCGACTGCCATCTTCCCTAGGGTATCCCTGGGAAACCGACATGGATACCGCTATGCCCTACGAAGACATCTTTGGTCGTCGATATCTTGTTCCCCAATGTTTATTCTTGGCTCCATATACAGTGAGTCTTCAATCTCCAGTTTTCAACCTACTCTTTCTGAAATCAGAACTACAGGATCCGATTCTTACAACCGCTTATCAAGCAGTTCAAATGCTACACGAGGATTTTGGAGAGGACCCCAAATTTAGCAGATTCTTCGCCCAGGTCAAAACGGACTTGCGTACTGCTCATCCCTTTTACGATTACGATTCACCTGGTCACTCTCCTCTACCTTTCCGGCGTACATTCGACACTGCAGTTTCATACGTGCTCCTTACCGCTGTCTTCCAGGACGAGGTTGGTGAGATTCTCGCTACTTTGGCTTATGTGTTAAGAAAGTAAGTGCATATCGAAAAGTCTTATTGGGCTTGACTCTCATTTTATTTTGTAGCCGTGACCGCCTTATTGAGTGTTGGGATGCTGGTGCTGGTAGTGACGAAAGTGCGAGGGTGTGGTATGTCTGACACTCTCCAGACTCGAATTTTCCGCTTACGGGCTTGACGATGGCAGGTATGAGCGACCCAGGCTTAAACTGCGACCTCGCCCCTGAAATTTGGTCAGAGCACGACCCACATTTCACCACCTGTATGACATGGGCTAGGGAGATGGTCTTTAAGAAGGAGTATGCACGACTCTTGTGACCTGACGATGGTTGGACTGAAAACCCTTGACAATTGATCCCTCTACTCTGTTTAACTTGTTTAACTAGTCTCGTGATTGCGTTGGCAGACGTACCTCATCTCCCTGGTAAACAAACGCCCATCACATAAGTCTCAGCTTTCATTACCAATCAACCCACCCGTCTTTGAGTCCTTCCCGATGGATTATGGCCTCCGTCAGCGGGCGATCCGGGACTGGTCTCGTTGCGTCGCCCTCAAATTCTGGTGCGATAGTCGAAGGGACTTTAGCCTGTTCCCCATGATAAACGTCTCACAGAAAGTTTACTATCTCATGTCGTGATAGAAGTTGAGAGGTTGGAAGCATGACAGGGCGACGGTCAAGATATCGTAAATTTCCCCCAACTCGTCAGCGTACACCAAAAGTCATAATCTACATAAAGTCATCTCAACCCCAAAACCAGGGTATTCATTCATATCGTGAACCCAAGATTATCCAGGTCCATCTACATCCCTTTTCAGTCTTCCCTCCGTCCCAATCACGCGGGCGCAGTGCAGTTAAAGTCCAACTACAACGAACGAATTCACGTCAATACAATCCAAGAGGAGGTCAGGACAAAAGGAAGTAAACGAACCTCAGAAACAGTAGTGATATTCTTGCAAACATAAGTAGCAGTCCCATTAGGACTCATCAAGCTCGTCCCAACAGCCGTGATATCAGTGCACGGAGCTGAACATTCCAAGTCGACTACGACTGTGCCTTCGCGGCCTGATGAAGTACCGGTGATGTTGTAGTCTGACCAAGAAGAGGAATGTAAGTTCAAGGGTGGGTTTGGGGAAAGGGAGGAAAGGGACATACAATGGACATCGGAAATCGACAAGGTACTGGGGTATTCTGCGCAGATTGTCAAATTTGTCGAGTAGCACTACGGCCAGAAAAAGTCAGGATTGTGTAATTAGAGTGCGCATAGGATAGGGATCGACGTACCTGATTGATATAAATCGGGGTATCGACGCTTTGCGCTACCATGCCCCACCAAACCGTCAACACCAAAAAACGCGAGAAGAGCAAACAGCGACAAACCTATCATATTAGCGAAGGTGATATTCTTGACGTATCCACTTCCACCTCCAGCAGTGCTGTCTATAAGAACCAACAACGGCTCACGTCAATATCATTCAGAGGAGCGAGAAGAGGGTTGGGGACTGACTGGCATAGGGACTCCCTCCGAACACCTTTATCCTAGCAGCGTATTGGGCATCCCTCATAGTCACGTTATTCACGCTAACATTGGCCACGATATCGGTCTCTCCTGCATATTGACCTGAAGACGACGGCGTTGGAGTGAGTAACGGGTCAGAAGTGCAGGGGGGGGAGATGGGAGTTACCGAGTGAACCGACGGAAATGCCGTGCGAGCCGTTACAATGCAAGTTGGAAACGATGATGTTGGTAGAGTTGGGCTTGAAAGAGACACAATCGTCGTCGTTGTTGATCGTTGAGTTCGTGATGCTATTTGGTCATGGGGTTAGTGAGGGTTGGAGATGAAAATGCAAAATGGTGATAAGTTTGAAAAGAACGAAGGATTTGCAGCCGAAGAGGAAACGAAAGCGTCAATCCGGATATGAGGCGTTCAACACCACACGGCATATCAACAAGATCGTTTTGGGAAAAAGGCGAGCGGAGGGACGAGCCCATAACACGAGAGGAAACAACCAAACGACCGAACAGAAAGAGAGACGCACGTGATATGATCACTCCTATAAATATCCCATCCATCCGAGTTCGAAGTTGGGTTGACAGAGTACGACACCGATGAGATACTGTCAATCGAGTCGGGTTAGGTTCAAATCTTACTCGGCGCGAGGGAGCGAGGGGATGAGGGGCGGAGCAGTTCTAAGGGGGCGAGAGGGAGAGAGAGAGAGAGCGACGTACTTGATCCCAGTGTAAGTAACATAGCTGCTTTGGTAGACGAACTGTTGCCCGAAGTCAACTTCCAACCTTCTTCAGTGCAGGAACGAGATGAGATACTTGCATTGTTCTGTACATGGGGAAAAAGACGAGGTGGTCAGTGCTGAACGTGAAGTCGTCGTAGAACGCGAGCACACAGTGAATATTGGATGGGAGGGGGTGCGAGAAAAACCACGCATATACCCAGTCAAACGCAGAGGTCTTCCACAGCGCCCCCAACCAAACCAAGATAAAGAAGCAAATAAAACTCACCCAAAACGGCGAACCGATCATAGTCAAACCCTCAATAGTCACATTCGTGGAGTTTCCAACTGTGAGGGGGACGGGACGGGCGAAAGAGCGGGATGAGCCTCCTGCTGTGCCAGCGTTCTATTGTTATCCGAGATGATTAGACTTTGGGATGCGATGAGATGGGTAGGAAGAGCGAAGCTTACCGGGTTCAAAGCAAATGCGTCCCACCAGACTTGACCGTTAGCGTCAAGAGTACCTCCTCCGTAGAGGTGAATTCCAGTTCCTGAGAGGAACCAGAAGGTCGTGCTGCAGTGATAGATTAAATGATGTCATCGGGAGAGAGAGAGAGAGAGAGAGAGAGAGGGAAAGACTTACGCGTTTTGGAATGTCATAAAGTAACTCTGAGGACTCCATTTCGCGATATCGGGGGTGTATTGCACTAAACGGACATCCCAATCTCATCAGTCCCACATGACGATCAAGGAGAACTAAGAAACAAACGCACCAGTTCCACTCAACTCAATGTTGACATTTGTTAACCCAGTCGTGAACAGCAAGGAATCAACGACATAATATCCATCCAAGACCACCGTTCCACCAGTCGCACACTCTGCAAAAGCAGCGTTGATATTGGGACCGTCATCTTGACCTCCTCCAATAGCCTTAACTTGGCATACTTTTTGGGCGCTAGTGAGGGTAAGCACTGAGAGCGACAGGGCAAGGAAAGCGGTAAGAGAGGTGGCGCCAAACATGATGGGCGACGTTCGTTCATCTTTGCGTATTGTTTTGGCGGGTTAAATAATGCCCAGGACGGGGGAGAATGGTGGGTGGGGGCGTTGGAAGTAGGGCCGGCCCGGATACGAAACAATTCAGAAATAAGTCAGGAGGACATTTGGGTAGCGTTAGGATGGTTCACGGTCGACGGCAAGAAGGGGTCGATGTACGAGAGGCTTGGACGTAAATGTTTAGCTGGTCTTCGGCGGACGAGGAAACCCGGGCCGGTGGGAGAGGAGGATGTGGGGCGGGTCAGCTGAGAGGGCAGGACGGGACAGAAGGTGGTGAGGTCATGAGAAAGTGTGGGGGAGGAACAGCATCATGTCGAGGAGGGCGGAGCGGTGGAGAGGTTAGGGTTCCTAATTTGGATTTTCAACCATCAAAACGGAGTCTGTGTTGGCATCATCCCTCTCAGATTCTCTGCGTCTGAATCTGATATCTTGTTGGTCCGGATAACTGGGGAATTTTATGTGCTCCATCCTTTTATTTACCCTGCTCACCACCCCCATGCAACCCATCGCGTGTATCACTAGTGGCCACTCTGCCGAACGGTTCAAACCCCGGACGGGCCGGATTTATTCAAGTTCATCTGCTCCCCGAGTCCCTTTTACTTCCGCTAGGGATGGTACGTCGAAAACAGAAAGATAATCTAGTTTTGTCATGTTTCAATTTCAACCGACTTGCGCTCACCCGCCCGCTATGACCACAGAACCCAGTCAGCCGCGCTCTGCCAGCCGCAGGGTGTCTCAGAACACAATATAAGAACACGCTCGGCCGAGTTTCATGTCCCCCAATTGCTTTGCGTCTACCTTCATCTTCACCGTTGAACATTCACAAGTGATTCTTCTCATAACCCACCTACACCTACATTTACCATGTTTAACACAACCCAATCCGTTTCCTGCATATGCAGCTCAACCCCCTGCTATGTCTGCAACGGATCTTTCATCACTTACCCCCACCCCACACTCTCCCCCATCCACCTCTCCTCATCCTCCATACACTCCGATCCCTCCATCACCTACGATCAATTCCTTGCTTCCCTCGAAGAAGAAACCTCGATGGAGGGGACATCCTCTTTCCTCGAGTGTTTTTCTGAAGAGGCCTTGGAAGTATCGTGGGCTGACTCCTCCTCCGAAGTATCGCAATTGTCCATGCAGATTCCTAACTTACTGGTTTCCTCAGTTGAGAACCACCCTTTCATCACCGGACGAAGCAAGGCTCGGTTGGCGAAGGCTAGGCGCGTAGAAGTTAGCCCCCTCTTGTGTTCTGTCTCAGCCACTCCTGTGCGCTTGAGGATTCCGTTCAATTCTAGCTTCGAATACAACCTCTCCAACTCCGTTCTGGACAATTCCCTTCGTTTGGCCGCGATCCTCACCCTAAGCAACGGCAAAGTTGCAATCAAGAGGGTTCGGAAGGTGTGTTTCTCGATTCCTTCATCACAGTGATCTATTCTAACGCTACCGCAGGCTTTCATCCCATTAGTCGTTCCACACACCTACTGTCGTGGCGCCCCAAACATCACCATCCTCCAACAACCAAACCTCAAAAAACTCCGTCACGCACGAAAAAAAGTATGTTTCACATCGCGTCCACCTATACTGACATGTTCTCTCCAACTCGGTCAGCCACTTATACTACCGGAGGTCCCCTTTCGACGACGACGACTTGTGCCATCAGAATTTCCCTTTCGACGACTTTCCCAAGCTCAACCCCCTCCACCAGCTCGATCGGCTTTCTCGTACCTCTCTCTCGCTGTTCCTGGAACAGTCGTGCCACCTTATAATCGTCGTATCTGTCTTGGTCTTTGGGGAGGACTTCAGTGATCGAGGGGGCTGTGGGCAGGTGGAGAGGGAGGGCTGTGCCGAATGAAGAGTCGTGGATCCCGCGTGATTGATGGTCGCCTTCGGGTGGGAGAGAGTGGCAGTTGGATGAGGCGCTTACCAGTAGTGGACGAGTATAGTCTCGGGTTTTGTGAGGATCCGAAGTGGCTGACTGTGTCGTGTGGTGGCTGGTCGACGACTTGGTTCTGGTTCTCCACTCCTACTCCTGCTCAGGTCTCACTCCTTCAAGAAGTGCCTTCATCGTGTCATATAGCGGTGGGGGCATTGGAGTGAGTGTTGGCATGGAGGGTGCTGCAGCGAGTACGTCCTTTCTTCCTCTCCCTTTCGTGTTTTGGTGGAACTAATGTTTCGAAAGTGCGGTATACCTCCAGTTCATCATTCTCGGCACACCTTTCAGTTTCTAACTTCCTTTATTGGGCTTTTGGCTGTTTATTTTCGTCTCGAACGCTTGGACTCGGACTTATTATTGGACTCGGATATGAACGAAAGACTCGGACTCGGACTCGGTTCTACTAACCTCCAGCTTCGTTTACAGTCTGGCCGTAATCAATCTCTATGATCTCCCTCAAGTTTGGCCCTTGCCTCTCTTCGCCCCCCTAGATAGGCTACGTTCTCGCCTCCGCCTCTCCGCCTCCTCGTGTACCTAGTTAGCGCGCACTGACACTCGACGGTATCACCACTTTGCGCGAAGTGATGATACCGTCGAACTTTCTCATCTTTTTGTTTTCCTTTACAGGTGTCATCTCGGCACTCCCTGCTCTCGATACGTTGCGGCGACTCTCCTAGGTAGGCTACCTAGCGAACTCGTCGCCGTTCCCATCTGATTTTGCATATCATCCGCAAGAACGTCGACGGGCTTCCTTCAAGACACCCTTGGTTTCATTTTGTTTCCGTTTGATACTGTCGATAGAGTAACTTAGTTGTAGGTAGATCCCTTGCGATGCGTGGCACCTCTTCGTGGTGCAAGGGACAAGTAGGCAAGTTGCCGAAACCAAGACACGCACATGTATTTTATTCGCCGGTATATTCTCTACTTACGCAACATCTCATCCACTTTCGAACAATATTCTATTGAACCGTTCCAGACGGTGGAAAACAAGAGTACATCAAGATCGAGAACACCGAAGTAACACATACAACACTATCATAACAAACAACACCATCATAAGCACAAGTTCGAGGCGATTCATACTCATTTCGCAAGACCTAACGCCTTCCGCAATTGCGTTCTCTGATAAACCATGATATTTCCCTCACCAACTGCATGTTCAAATAGTTCCTCCTCCTCTGACGACCAACTTTGGAGTGTCTGGAACTGAAGTTCGCCGGTGATCCCAGCACTCGCAAACACGTGGTAAAGCCCTACGATGTCGAACGAACGAAGGAACTCCTCCACAGGGGGTGGGATGTCGAGTGTACTCGATGGAAGGCTGGACTTGGGCGACGCGGAAGTTGAGTCGATACGCGCCCTGCTCATGCTACAAGAGGCAGGGAGAGCGGACGGGGGGAACGATGACGATGACGTGGCAGAAGTCCTTGAAGCTGATGCAGATGAGGTGGTGGAGCGGGACGTGTTTGTTCCACGGAGGCGACGGTTGGTGGCCTAAACAGAACACTCATTTATATGTGAAATGGTTGGCTTAGAGTACGGTGCTTACCTCACGACGTTGAGGCTCTTCATCCTCAGGTTCACCACTTTTGACATTCCTCCCACCAGCTTCGATTTCGGCATCAGCGGCTGCTACACAAACGAAAACCGGAGACTCACCCCGTCGGTTTCTACTGGCAGATCTAAAGTTATTCAACAGCTTTGTCACCATTAGCTCAAGGGTCCAATCTTCCTCAAACCCTTGGAATTGGTCAAAGGAGTCCAGGGCCTGCATGATTAAATCGGGTCAACGGGTCTAGGGTTAAACCAACGACGACGCCATACCTGTTCCGTGAAACGGGCAAGTCGGTCACGATCTTGGGATTTCCAAGTGAGGCTCATATCGAGGTGCTGGTAAGCCAGACCTTCAACTTGATCCTGGGAATGGTGAAACTCAATTGAAAGAATTATCAGACCTATAGGTGAACGTACCTTGAGCAGTTTGAAATTTTCCTTATCAACTTGCCCAAAGCCAAGGGCCGACATAAGTTGTGCGACACGAACGGTGTTGATCATGTTGTGGGGTTTGCGCCACGCCTTCTTCTTCTCGCTCCCCATCCTTGTCTTCGGCTCGACTACTACAAACGGAGTATTTAAGAGCGGTCGAGGAAAGGAAATATCAAAACATACCGCGCACCATCTCCAAAAATCTAGCGAGGGGTGAGGTTCAAAAGCACTACGGGGAGAAGCCAATGGTCAAGGGGGAGACAGTTGAAGGATTCGTGGGGAAGGATGGGTTCACGTTTGATGCATGTTCGAATCTTGGGTGTGGGGAGAATTCCTGAGAGATAAGATTCGATGACGGGATCTTGGATAACGTGACCAACGCGACTTGGTCAGGTGGCGTTGTGACACACCTAACGTTGACAGTCCCAGTCAAGCTCACGCCTGAATAACGCAGAGTCACTATCGCAAACATGTCCGTTGACCTGGCCAACTTCCCACTGCGGAACAAGTTCCCAGTGCAATACCAAGAAAAAGTCATAAAATAAATAGCAAAATACTAAGAAGTATCGTCAGTAGGTAAGTACGTTGAATCGAACTGGCTCCTCAGCGCACCTTCGCAGAATCCATGAAGCAGATGAAGAAACAAGGGCTTCAAGGGAAACATCTGATAGGATTGACATCAATAACACCTGATCCTCGAACCGCACCGGGCGAGGTCTTCAAGCAAGGTCGGGACCGGATGCCACGAAGTCGGCATCTGGTAGGGGAGACGAGTGAGAAGATTGTTCTTGAGATTGTTCATATAATCCTTGAGGGGGAGAGCTCATTCAGTAATTGGTGGAGAAACCATGCCAAGATAAGTACGAAGTACTCACGGATGGAGAATGGTTGAAAACGTGGGTGTTGTCTCAACCTGGAAAGTATCTCGCTCATATCCGGCCTCATAGAAGCCTGATTATCAAGACATTCGTCCACTAGCTGCCACAGCTCATCATCTAACCCGGCAGTGACAACGCTCGAGCTTGTCGGACGATGAGGTTTTTCACCCGCGAGTATGGCTCCGAGGACTTGCGAATCGGTGTCAAGGTGACTATATGGGAGACAGCCCGTGTACATCTGGAGGTAGATATCAGAAAGTGGCGCGTCAATTATCAACGTTGCGGCGAACCTGGATGACCAAGCAACCGAAGGCAAAGCAGTCACTCTGCGTAGTGGGTCGCTCATTTCTGAATAGTTCCGGAGCGGAGAAGCGAACATGTCCCAGGACAGACAAATGCGAAGGTGTTGCAGTCATCGTTGTGGTCATTTGATTGACGTGCCTCGTGAGTCCAAAATCACACAACAAGGCCTTGCCGTCGTCCGAAACCAGAACATTATCCTGGACGAGGAGTCAATTGTTGGATCCCTTCTTGTGAAGAAAGACGCCCATTCACCCCTTTGAGATCGCCATGGACGTAGCACTTGCCTGATTGGCCGGAGTGCAGATAGTCAAGGGCATCTGCAACCTGTAAAATCTAATGAGTGTTAACACCTCTCTGCTGTATATCACTCGAAATCGCACTCACCAGCTTATGGCGACTAAAATGCGGATTTCGTCCAAGAAATTCCATGGAGTTGCCGTTGTCGCACCAAGGAGAAACCAGGAAGAACCGTGATTGTTCTATAAGGGCGAAGCCGTAGAAGGGCAGAATGTTGCGATGATTGAATCGGGACCAAATCTTCATTTCCCTATGAAGCGACTAACACACCGGAGGCATCAGGCACATGAAACGAAGAACGCAGCAGAACCCACATACTTTCATTGCCGTCTCTCGGTCATTGATGGACCAGTTCGTGAAAACTCTGAGCTGCTTCAGCCCAATCTTCATTCTACATCCCTTCCACTCCAGTTGGCCGACGTAAATATCGCATGTCGACCCTCCACACAACGGAACAGGGGACATTGTTACAAAATCAGCCAGATTGTGAGGCTCATCGCTGTGGGATGGAGTGGAAGCTAGTCTCTCCAGTTGCTGTGAGAGACGAGGTGAAGAACGAGTTGATTCAGACCATCGAGCATCACGAATGAATAGGATGCCTTACCAATATCGAACTACGGCTGGCGTGAAGAGGAGGATGAGGTGCCCGAGATATTGGAGTGAAAATAACGCCGAGACTCGTTCCTGTCGGCGTTTGCATTGGTATTCCGGTGATAGAGGATAAAGGGTCCCTCAGTCGCGATCGCATGGTCTTGCATCCTTCACAACTCTCACCATGAACTGCTCCCTCTTCCTCTTCTCCCCATGAAATGGCCTGACAACCTGGCAATCGAGGCATGGACATCCTCTAATGTGTCATCAGAAAATGCCACTGGTCCATAGCTGGTCCCAGTTAGCCATACGATTGCATGGAGTAGTTGGGGATGCTCCGTCCCTAGATTATCCTTCCGTTTCTGAGAACGTGAGAGGAGCGGTGGCTGATGCCGATGATCTCATGGAAAGGAAAGCGAGGACGTAGGTTGGACATTTCTGTCACAAGAGTCAGATAAGACCATTGGTGCGAATCGTTTCTCTCACCGACCACGACAGTTGGCTCAGCAGAAACATACAATTCCCAACTCTGACATATCGTAAAGCCAGAGCAAGAATCGATGCCAACTCCTCAACCCTTCCCGGTCAAGCTCCAACACCACTTCTGACGAGCAGTTATGACGTGCATCCCTGAGGTTCCTGTCGAACGACTCATAGACCTCATCCGATATAGTGGCTGGCATGCCAGAAAGTGTTTGTGATGTGTCAATCCAAGTCTCAACAAGGGAGCCAAGATTGAAAGTCCGAGATGGGATGAAGCCTTGCGAAAGGATGAGATTGTTTCGATCCTCTGATATGCAAACGATCCATGCGATAGCCAAAAAGCGCCAGCTGGGCGTACCGACGGAACTCACACGCTTCCTGTGTGACGTAGCCTCCAATGAAGCATCTTGCGCCACAGGCGTCCCACGGGCAAGACGTTTCTGCAAGGCAGCCAAGGCCACTTGCAAGACTCGAGGCGTCACGTCTAGTCTCCTTCAATCAACGATAACCAAAGTTGTACTTTGAGTCGAATATCGACTTGATGGTGGAGACGGTAAACCACCTCCCACAGAAACAACAATCTATATGGGGTGAAGTCTGAATCGTTTTCCAGAGAGGCGACGCACTCTAGATCGTCTTTCAATAGAAACGACGACGAGGACACAGAATCGTCGACGGATGGCGCCGACTCAGGCTCAGATGGATCTATCGAAGGCGTTTGGGGTTGCGGAGATGATATTGGAGATAAATCGTCCATGCTAGTTTCCTGGGGCCAGATGGGAGGAGATGGTGGTGCGATAGGATTGACACTGGACAGACGCCCTCTGCAGCCACAACCTGTATATGTAAGATGTCACATCCGTTCGACAACCGTGACACAATTGTGACATGCCGGTGTGGCCCTGGAATTTGAAACTTGAAATCGGGAGAAATCAAAAAGTCACGTGTACACATTATCAGGACTTTGAAAGCCAAATCAATTCAGAGTGGTTTGGTGCAGTGGTTATGGTGTCTGCCTTTTACACAGGAGACCTGGGTTCAAGTCCTGCTCTATGCCTTCTGATTTTGAATAAATTCTTGATACTCTTCCCACTGTTTTAGAGGATGGTAGCTTGATGAAAGCGCGCAAATTTGGGTGGTGGACCACCTACAGGTATTTTGTGGCCTCATTGGATCTGTACAATCATTTTTGCATTTCGGAAAGGAATATTTGAGGTAATTGTAGCAACCTGTGGTCCTTTGCCTCTCCCAATTTTCAGTATCTGTCCTCTGGAAGTATATATAATTTCTGAGATAGTGACCTGTATGTCACGAAGGGTGTGCATTGACCAAAACCCAAAACCTCAAGAATCCATTATATTCTACTTCTCCACATCCAGGTGGGCATTCTCCTCCATAATTATGGCAGCAGGTACACTTCAACTCTTTCCAATGGTGACCCCATTGTCAAGTCACACCACAAAGTCCATGAGACTGAACAAGACATTTACCCAACACCTGCTTATGCTGAATATCACCACCCCTGTGAGCCCAGATCAAGATCATTACTATCCCCCCAAGATGAAAACTTGATTACTCTCTATTCCTTTACTCCTCAGAATTTTCCAGCCACCGAATAATGAACAGTGCAACCATTTCCTCACCCCAAAGGTCACAAAATGCGAAATAGTGCTAGATCCACCATAAGAAGCACCTGGAAAGTTATCTCAGAATGTTTTAGATAGTGTAAGGAACTCAATTGATCATTCGTCAGCCATGCCAGTAGAACTGTTACCTGTCTTATATTGACAGGCCGTAACATATACTAGAGCAACAAGAGCGAGCGATAGCAAGTGAGTGAGATCATAGACAACGTAGGTGTGAGACAATCTGGGGAGACGAGAGAGTGCGCCCACGCGCATGAACGAGAAAGGAACCAAACACAACCAAACTTCCAGCCACAACTTCAGCCACCTCCCTAGCCAGATCCCAATCCTTACATCCTCCCCCATTAAAGCCAAATCCACTGGCCAGCTTGAAGACATCTAAAATGAGAATAATGAAAGGGGAAGAAATAGGAACATCCTCTGCCAAATATATATGCAGGGCAGGCAGGTAATCATATCATGTCCATAGAACCCAACAAGATGGCTCCTCAAGAAGAATCTGTAGAGAAGCCACTACTTTGAGATGACCAGGAAGTGGAATAACTTGAGTCAGAATAGTAGCTTGATTCATCAGAACTCAAATTAGAATTACTATGAGCCTGCCTACTTGCAGACTCATGATTAGGTCTCGAGGATGTGTTAAACCCCTGAGAACCATTGGTAAAGGTCCCCGAAGATACAGAGTCAGAGTCAGAATCATCAATTGTCTGAAAGCTGGAGCTGCCAGTTTGAAAGCTGGAGCTGCCAGTTTGAAAGCTGGAACTGCCAGTTTGAAAGCTGGAACTTCCAGTCTGAGTAGCAGCCGAGACTAAGGAGACGCAGGAATGAAGAGATCCTGGATACAGTCCTTCAAACTTTAAAGCCTCCTTGTACATCCGATCAAAGGAGGTAGAGGCAATGGTCATTCCACATTTCTCCAAAAGGTGGTGAGAGATAGGGAGAGGAAGACCTCGCATGAATTGCCAACAGAATTTTCTGTCATCTGGTTGCTGAATCATATGCTTTGCAGCAAGTAGAAGATCATTGCAGAAGCCCTTCACACCAGTCGACGAGTGAAAGACACAATCATAAAACTTGGTTATCACTGGCACCTCCTTAGGCTGGGTACCATACTTGCCAAGGAAGTGCCAATACATACCACATATAACATCCTTGAACTCCAAGTTGTTGCCAACAAACAAACAGTCATTTACCTCCCGATTAAACCAGGATAATGCCTGACCATCCAGGTACTGTCCAAGAGTATCAATCTGGATGTGGTTATGGTGATCACCAGTCAGAAAATGAGCTGACATCCATTGTAGCAAAGTCCGCAGCCAGGTTTCAAACTCATGAACATCCTTAGAGCCTTCCCAATAGTAGGGATGGGGGGATTTTTTAACAGCTGACAAGGAGTGTCCCAAATAATCCTGACCAACATACTGAAACACCATCTGACAGATGCGGTAGAGAGTTAAGTCCTTGTTGATCAAATGTGTTGAAAACACCAGATTTGTTACACGTTCACGAAAAGATAGGTTAGACCCTCCCTTCACAGAAACAAGACCACTGGGGAGTTTCCCCAAGCTCAAAGTAGTGGTAGATGCACTGAGTCGAGGCCTAGCAAACACTTCATTCCTCAATTCCATCTGTTTCACAAGATCATTCTTGGCACTGGATTTTAGTGTCCTCTTCTTGGGATCAATATCAGCTCCAATTAGAGAATTGGATATCAGACCATCAACATGAGGGGGATCAGAAGTATGCTTGACCATACATGCAGTAGAGTCAATTGAATTACTCATGGCCACCCATGTTCGAGTCCTACGTTCATTCACCGAATGTGAAGAACGATGACAAGATCGAGATCGAGACTGGGATTCTGTACATCAGGAAAAAGGGTTTGGAACTCAGAGTGCCTAGATGCATGTATCTAGACATAATAGAACTTAAAGTGATTATACCAAGGGTCCCCCTTAAAAAACACTATAATAGTGCCACCATCTGAGAAGAAGATTCTATAGCTTCCATGGAATCTTAGAAGAGTTCTATAGTAAAGATATTTCTGGCTGACGTTCTATAGCAGTAGGTGGCAATATTTTTTCTTATAGCCAGCATAGATAGGTATAGAAAATTCACAAATGTATTTGAATCAGATGTATCTAGTTATTACTTTACAAAGATAGCACATTAAGCAAAGTCTACTACTGGAGAACTGAATAGTGGAATGGGAAAGGGATTGCAGGTGGGGATGGAGCATGCTCTTATGCTGGAGTTGTCGATGGAGGTGGGTCTGGGGTTGTTGGGTGGGTAGAAAGATCTAAAGAGCAGAGAAAGTATATAAGTGAAAAATACATCAAGAAGGGGTTCTTTGAACTTACTGTGAGGCCATAACCTTATCCTTACGCCCTTCCACCCCCCTACTGGCAACCCCTGCACACTGAACACAGTCAGGCGTGAG
>KL197716.1:312630-370408 GCA_000697665.1 Jaapia argillacea MUCL 33604
TCGTGATCTCTCTCGTCCTGAGTTGCTCTCGGATGTCGTTCACCCTCGTGCTCTCAATCTAAGCTTGTCCTCGTGTCGCTCTCTAGTGTCCCCTCGGAATCTAACTGTCTTGGGCTTCAGACCTCTTTATCTTCGGATTTCCGGTATTTCTTACTTTCGACTTGTGTTGACGTTTCCCAGCCTTCACGTTCTATCTCGACGCTTTCTTTTCGATTTGTTCCGATCTTATTTCGTTCCGATTAGTGTTTTCCTTTCGTTCCTATCCCGACGTATTAGTTTCAGTCCGTTTTGATTTGATTTCTTCGTTTTCCTATCGTTTTAGTTTGTTTTCGTCACACGTCTTACAGTTAGTTTCGTCGTATCGTATCCTTAGATTTCCGAGTAGTCCGACTCGATTCCCGACGTTCCGGACACCTGCGCAAGTACTCGCCATAGCGCACCCTACCCTCGGGATTACTCCTCCACTATCGCTGTGTCGAGTTGAGTTTCCTTTTTGTGTTCCAATTACTGGACACATCACTTCCAGACCTTACCAAGTCTGTCCTATGCATTCCCACATCCCGAAACACTGATCCCTCCCGTTCTTCAGTTTCTATCTGAAGACGAACAACTACCCCTCACTCAGAACTTACGAACCCCAAGTACCCCACAGCATAAGGTCTAAAGGTCAAGGACCCCCATGAGGGACATCTAAGCTCACACTATGAGGTGACTTTGAGCCCCGATGAGACCCAGTGTTGGTGGCGCCAGTTACGATAGATTCAACACAAGAACGTCATATTGACAGAGCTTGAACTGCCACAGCACAAGAATCAGGAATTCTTTTATCACAATCGACAGCGATCCCACGATTCAGAGCCACCTTGTGGCGCAGGGAGCGAGAACCAGAATTCAAGTCCGGCATAGGTGCGCTTATACCTAATACAGGATGCCGACGAGACAACAGCCTTCCAGTACCATCTGCTGCAGAGTTGAAGGGAAAGTCCCCAAGTCGCGATTCAGCACGCTCAGACAAGATGTTCTCAGGGGCAGAACAGGTGTGATCACCTTGATTGCCTGATATCAGCCCTCTTGTGGTTGACAATGGATATGCAGATTGGTGATATGCAATTTTATTGTATGTAGAACAATCACCACTACTCTCGACTGAAGGGAGAGTGCCCAGTGGTGGCCCTCTCGCCAACGATAGTGGGTCTACCACAGAGTAATCACAATTACCCACAGCCAAAGGGAGAGTGCCTATTGTCGGCCCCCTCATCAATGACAATGGATCCTTCGGGGAGCAAACAGTATGCAAGGAGGTAGTCCTCCCCTCGTGCACACAGGGCAGATCATTACTAGCCGTTGAAGAGAGGGTGCCTATGGTCGGCCCCATCATTATCGGTGGCGATTCTTTCGAAGAATCGAGGACATCCGAGAGTAGTGTACTCAGCGGGGTCATATGGGTGCCATTAGAAGGGATCGAAGAGAGAGCACCTGAGGTCAGTACTCTCTTCGATGATTGCACAAACGTGGAGGAAGAGGGGTGGACCGATGAGAAGAGACCCATAGCGGGTTGTCTCCGCTCAGTAACCTGAACTTGATCACTCGGAGGTTGAGAACTAGGAGCGTGGGAGGAATTGTGGGCTGCCAACGCGACCATCTGTGATCCTTGAGCAGCAGAGCAAGTACTCACTAATCTTGCTAGGACATCATCAAGCTCATCCCAAGAAGACTCCATCTTCCTACTCACAAGCGATACCTCACTGTTGAGTCTACTCAGTTCTGTCTGAACTCCAACCCTACGCCCACGGAACCCATCGCCTCAACCCGGTAACAATGATTCGTGAGGATTGTAAGAATCGGAGACTGATTGATTGCAGGTGCCAAGTCGGTGACGAGAATCAACAATAGTGCCATCAGATGGTACACTTGAGCGGCGAGGTGAATGGGGAATTTGAACGCCTAAGTTCGGCTTGGGGAGGGAATGAGAATCAACTGGGCTGGCATCTAGAGCACCCAGGTGGCGACGGCGAGACAGAACGACGCAACGATTCACATGAGGGTCAGGTGGCTCTTCGAGAAGAGAGAACTGGTTTGGGGAGGGTTGCTGGGACCCTCAGGTAGGCAAATTCAAGGTGCTCGAATAGGAGTCATAGTGATATGTTGCCATAGTATAGTCCGGCTGTCGCTATAAGTTGTAGAGACTTATTCGAAAGCCTATAGCTGTAGGGGTTCAAAATAAAAAGAAGACAAGTTCAAAAAGGTGTAAGGAACTCAATTGATCATTCGTCAGCCGCGCCAGTAGAACTGTTACCCATCTTATATTGACAGGCCGTAACATATACTAGAGCGACAAGAGCGAGCGATAGCAAGTGAGTGAGATCGTAGACAACGTAGGTGTGAGACAATCTGGGGAGACAAGAGAGTGCGCTCACATGCATGAATGAGAAAGGAACCAAACACAACCAAACTTCCAGCCACAACCTCAGCCACCTCCCTAGCCAGATCCCAATCCTTACAGATGGAATCCTGGATCACATATAATTTTTCTGTATTTTTCTGCCCTGTATTGGTGCACATGTATGTGGTTGAAGCCCAAATCCCATCAGTTGCCACAGCGTGTGACCTTTGTCCCGAAATGTAGTTAGAATCCGAAAAAGGAGTTAGATCACGAATTGGGAAGGAAGTTGATGGGATTCCCAAAAAGTAGTTAGGTCGTCTGAAAAAGATGCTAGCTAACTACTTTTTAGGACAATTTGAAATTCCAGGCATGACTCCAGAGCCAAACAGGGGAGGGATTGTTGGACTGGTGGCGCAACTCAACACCTTCTGTATTGGGTAGCGCTTCTTTCCCCAATCTGGTAAAGCCCAGCACGGCAACTTCCATCCCGACTTGCAACTTCGAGTCCTCTGCTTTACAGTCTCCCCAAGTCAGAGCACCTCCCCCCCTCCCTGTCCCCTTCAGATAAATTTGATATGTATTTATTATAGAACTATAAGAACCCCATCTAACCAGGAAATTGGATTTTTCTGCACCCTATCCAACATGGAACCAATGGGTGTACATTCATTGAAATGGAAATGCTCTTCAAGAGAATGAAGAAATTAAATCTTTGCTCATAACACACCGGTAAAGAATACAGAATAGTGCAAAATAATATTATAGGGTTGTGTATGCTTCGCACAACAGGCCATGAAAACCTATTAGAAAAAGTTATAAAAAAGTACAATAGTCAGACTCAAACCCATGCATCATCGAAACCACAGCCACAATGTAACTGTTACACCATAGTGTCTTAAAAAGGTGCACCACTTATTGCCCTATGTTACCCAAATAATGGCCACCTTCTAAATTCGGTAAGGACGGAGGCAAAGGGGAGCGCTACCCGGTTTGGAGGGCGTCGAGTCCTGCCACAAAACCAGGATTGTTCAATTGGTCCCACTGAGATCAGGCACAGATTACATAATATTACCAAAAGTAGAGATTTACGATGGCCTGAGAACTTCCATGGCGATTTCTGTGGGGGGACATTCCCACAGACATACCACAAGCCATGGTCTATGAGCGGGTCCTGTGCTTGGGGGACCAGAGACCAAACAGTGCCCAGTATGGTAATTTGGCTGTAATTGGCTGGACTCCCCCTCTGTACTTGCAGTTTGGGCCTCTCATGTTGAGTAGGGATGCCCAGAAAATTTACTGGGAATTAAATAGCCTCTTTTTACCTCTGAGAATTTTCTTGGCACCCTGCAAATTGCTGGTTGCTTTCTGGTTTGGAGTGTTGAGGTTTCGCAGTTCGCTTAGTCAGTAACATTCACTAGTCTGTCCATCTGAACTTGTACATGGAGGAGTTAGTATTTGGGTACCCTAGGGATAATAAAGCTCTCTCAGTGATGATACTTTGAAGTTTAAATAAGGGCTTGTCGACTGCATAAGGGTTGTACTATGGAAAGAACATATGAGCTGTGTTTGGCATCATCTCAGCATCTCTACAGTTTCCCAGTCCCAGACCAGGTTAGACCCACTGGACTCCTTGAGGTCCTTCTGTGGACTAGCGAGACCTTGAGACTTGGCTTGAGGACCTGAGGCCTAGAAATGTCTCGCCACATACTCCAAACCTAATCTCAGTGGGACCAATCGAACTAGGACAGTTCCCAAAACCCTACACTTACGGATGACTACAGATGCAATCGAGGGTATCTTCATCTTAATCAATATTTATGGTTCATGACAGTCCATCGATGATTCAATGTGTTCCTCAACGAGCAGTTCATTTGGAGCACATGGTCTCGGTATCTTATCTTTGCGGCCATGTTGATGGAACGGAGATGGATATGATAGCTATACTTATATCACCATGTGACAAACCCTTGACCGGTTGCAAAACACACCAGAAAGACCCCCAGTCCATTATCATTTTGTCAAGAGACAATCTATCATCACAACATAGAGATGTTTTACCAAGAAGCATCGCCAGCATGGTTCTCGTCAGTCCTTCATATGATAGGCTCCACAGCATACTTTTATAGGTCAAGTAGACGAGATAACGAAAATTTAATTCCATCAAGGAATGTCGGAAACCCCATGCTGAACGCTGAGACACTATCTCCGATCCCTCAAAAGGTCCACAGGGAGACAGCCTATCCATAAATGAGTCTGTGGAAGTGCTATTCCCAGAATTGATCTACAGTCTTGATAGTGAGATCTGGTCTTCACGCGGAGGGTGCTGAATCTCTGACAAACAATCCCAGCACACACATATCCTGTCCCCCAGGCACCCACAACAACAATGACACTCTGCTAGTACCCTACCCATTCAATTCCACATGTTGTCTGCCAACAACAATTTTGTGTCTGCAATCCTGGGTTGCGAACCACCCTGACAGCCAAAATCGACATCCCTACTTGTCATGATTGCTCTCTCTGCTTCGATCGCTTCCTCTCCGATGGTGACATTGGTGATGATCCCCTCCGTTTGAGTACTGAAGCCTTTGATGGCTCAGATGTGGATTCGGCAGTGTCGGACAAGGGAGAAGTGCAGGAAGATTCTTCTAGAGGTTCATAAAATGCTTGAGGTCAAGAGCACATTCAGTAATTGGTGTAGCCACCATGGCAGGATAAGTATGTAATACTCACCAATGGAAAATGGTTGATAATGTGGGTGTTGCTTCAGTCTGAAGAATATCTCGTTCATGTTCGGCCTTGTAGAAACCTCATGCTCAAGGCATTTATCCACTAACTGCCACAGCTCGTCATCCAACCCGGCAGCGACAACGCTTGGACTTGTCGGACGAAGTGGTTTCTCACCCGCAAGTACAGCTCCAACGACTTGTGAATCGGTTGTAAGGTGATCATATGGTGGATAGCCAGTGTACATCTGGAGGTAGATGTCAGAACGTAGAGCGTTGAGTATCGATGTCACAACGAACATGGATGACCAAGCAACCGAATGCAAAGCAGTCGCTCTCCGTTGTGGGTCGCTCATTTCTGAAAAGTTCTGGAGCGGAAAAACGAACGTGACCAAGGGCAGACTGATGGGAGGGTGTCATTGTCATCGTTGTAGTCAATTGATCACCGTGCCTCGCGAGCCCAAAATCACACAACAAGGCCCTGCCGTCATCCGAAATCAGAACATTATCCTATGCGAGAAGTCAACTGTTGAATCCCTGCTCATGGCGAAAGATACCCACTCACCCCTTTGAGATCACCGTGGATGTAGGACTTGCCTGATCGCCCAGAGTGTAGATAGTCCAGGGCATCGGCTACCTGTGAAATCTAAAGAGTCAACATCTCTCTACTGTATATCACCCGATCCTGGTCGAAATTGTACTCACTAGCTTATGTCGACCAAAATGCGGATTTCGTCCGAGAAATTCCATGGAGTTGCCGTTATCGCACCAAGGAGACACCAGGAAGAACCGCGAGGTCTCTATTAGGACGAAGCCATAGAAAGGCAGAATATTAGGATGATTGAATCGGGACCAAATCTTCATTTCCCTATGAAACGACTAGCACACCGGAGGGATCAGGCACATGAAACAAAGAACATGGCGGAACCCACATACTTTCATTGCCGTCTCTCGGTCATTGACTGACCAGTTCAAGAAAACCCTGAGCTGCTTCAGCCCAATCTTCATTCTACGTCCCTTCCACTCGAGTTGGCCGGTGTAAACATCGCAGGTTGACCCTCCACACAACGGAACAAGGGACATTGTCACACGATCAGACAAATTGTGAGGCAAGTCTCTGTGTGATGGAGTGAAAGCTAGTCTCGCTGGTTGCTGTGACGTGCAGACGAGGTGAAGAACGAGATGATTCAGACCATCGACTGTCATGTATGAATAGGATGCCTTACCAATATTGAACTATGGCTCACGTCAAGAGGGGGATGAGGCACCCGGGGTATTGAAGTGGAAATAACACCGAGACTCACTCCCACCGAGGTTTGCATTGGTATTCCGGTGATAGAGGATAAAGGGTCCCTCAATCGCAATCGCATGGCCTGACATTCGTCGCAACCCTCCCCACGAACAACCCCTTGATCTCCCCACGAAATCTGACCCCCAACTCCCACAAACATTACATCTTGACCTGTCTCGAGGTAGGACGTCACGGCTGCGTAGAGATTTAGCTCGAACCTACTCAACTGTAGATGACACGTATGGAAGGATTGCGCCAACTGAGCATGGAATCGAAGGATGGAGGGGCTATCTGGGATATCCGGGAGGTTGGCAAACGGCTGAGTATATCGATGAACAGCGGAGAACCACTTGGACCATGCAGCTTGACTGTTTTTCAGAACAGCCCTTGAGGTTCCCACGTTATGAACGACGCAAATGGTAAACCAGAAGATAGCACCCAAAGCCACAATACTACTCGTGGGTGGATAATGAGGGACCTTGCTAGAAGCTGCCGTCCGTAGTTCTTCAAACTGCTGCCAGTTCCAGGAAGAGAGATTTCCAGTCAACTCTCGCCGCCAGACTCGCGGATATCCATTGATCCAAGTGAAATACATGGGATCAGGGGTGCCGGCCTGTAGCTTTCCCCTCAACTCCATTTCAGAGTTATCCCACGTGTGGCCTGACAAGCTGGCAATCGAGACGTGGATATCCTCTAATGTGCCATCAGACAATGCCTCTGATCCGTGGTTGGTCGCAGTTAGCCATACGATTGCATGGAGTAGTTGGGGATGCTCTGTTCCTAGATCATCCTTCGGTTTCTGGGAACGTGAAAGGAGTGGTGGCCGGTGCCGACGATCTTGTGGATAGGAAAGCCAGGGTGTAGGTTGTAATTTTCTACCAAAAGACTCGGAGTAAGATAAGACCATTTGTGCAGTTGGCTTCACTCACCGACCATGGCAATTGGCCTGGCGGAAACACAAAACTCCCATATCTGACATATTGTAGAGCCAGAGGAAGAATGCAAGCCAAATTCTCATGTCTTCCACGGCAACCAATGGCACTGGCGGGGCGCAATTATGACCTACATCCCTCATGTTCCTGTCGAACGACTTGTAGACCTCATCCGATACAGGGGCTGGCGTGCCAGGAAGTTTTCGTAATGTTCCAATCCAAACCCCAACAAGGAACCCAAGATTGAAAGTCCGAAAAGGGCGGAAGCCTTGCGAAAGGACGAGATTGTTCTCATCCTCTAACGTGCAAACGAGCCATGCGATAGCCAAAAAGCGCCAGCTGGGCGTACCGACAGAACTCACACGTTTCCTGTATGGCGTGGCCTCCAATGAAGCATCTTGCCCCACAGGCGTCCCACGGGCAAGACGCTTCTGCAAGGCAGCCAAGGCCTCTTGCAAGGCCCAAGGCGTCACACCTTGTAGGGTGGCAGGGTCAGGATGGTAGTTCTGCTGTGCCCACGCCTCGTCGCCATCCTCCCACAACCATACGTCGTCTTCTCCGCCTCCTTCAATCAACGATAACCAAAGTTGTCTTTTGAGTCGAATATCGAGGGTAGGGTGGAGAATGTGCACCACCTCCCACAGAAACAATAATCTATATGGGGTGAAATCTGAATCGTCTTCCAGAGAGGCGATGCACTCCAGATCGTCTTTCAATGGAAACGACGAGGACACAGAATCGTCGACGGATGGCGCCGACTCAGGCTCAGATGGATCTATCGAAGGCGTTTGGGGTTGCGGAGATGGTACTGGAGATAAATCGTCCATGCTAGTTTCCTGGGGCCAGATGGGAAGAGATGGTGAGGGTGCGATAGGATTGACACAGACGCCCAGTGTAGCCTAAGCCACAGCCTGCAGTAAGATGTCACATCCATTCGACAACCGTGACACAATCGTGACATGCCACCATGGTCCGTGGCCCTTTTAACGAGGTAGACGGGGTTCACTTACGGATGACTACAGATGCAATCGAGGGCCCTTTTCATCTTCATCAATATTCATGATTCACGACTCCTCTATTTTCCGTCGATGATTCAACGCGACAGTTCCTCAGGGAGCGGTTCGTCCGGGGCACGTGGTCCCGGTATCTATGTTGACGGAACGGAGATGGATATAATAGCTATAGCTACCTCCGAAGCCTGGAGTCCCTTGCGTTCCAGACTCACTGGCTTATCGCTCCGAGGATACATATAGCTGCTGTCTCTTATCTCGAATGCCTTCGCCCCCAGTTTTTCTCCCACCAATACGACTCAAACTTCGAATCAAGCTCAACTGCGAATAACTATGTCGGCGGAACCGGGATACCTCAGTCACGCTCGCTACGGCAAAGACAAAATTCGAGTGTTCAGGGTTGTGAGGGAGGGAGAATGGCATCACGTCGTTGAGTACAATGTTACGGCTTTGGTGGAGGGGGATATCGAGATCAGGTAAGCTTCAACTTGTTGTGTTTCTTTCGATGGTGGTAGGATCGATGGTTTGAGTCTGATAGTTGTGATCTCGGAGGGAGAGGTTGGGGACGATCTACATTTTCATCTCCGATCCGGATCTGCATTGGCTGACTTCGCTGATCATTTCAGTTACACCAAAGCAGACAACAGCGTGGTAGTAGCCACGGATTCCAGTACGTCTGACCTACTTCCCACAATATCCACCGTCATCTAATGGACCTTCCTCGCACGTAGTCAAGAACATCACATACTGTCAGTCTCTTCGCTCTACCGAAGGGGTTGACCGCTGAATCAGTTCACCACGACCCTGCGTAGATGTCGCTAAGACTTCGCCGTACATCCTCCAACCAGAACGTTTCGCTATCCACCTCGGAACTCACCTAGTCTCGAAATACGCCCATTTGCACAAGGCCTTTATCACCGTTGAAAGTTTGAGGTGGAGTCGGATCTTGGTTGGGGTAGGTTCTCTTCTTTCCTTCCTTCCATCACTTCCTGACTTGTTTCGGCGTTTCAACTTTCTGTTTTTTTGCTCCTTTTATCGCCACCAAACCTTTGTGATCCCTTCGCCTCCATTGACCTCACTCGTATGATGTAGGACAAACCCCACACCCACTCCTTTACCAGGGACGGAGACGACAAGCGTATCGTGAACGTCGAGGTCGATGCTACTGCAGGAAAGGATAAACTAGTTGCGAAGGTCGAGAGTGGCCTCAAAGATCTCCTCGGTCTGTCTTCGTCCCTCCCCAAATCTTCCTACTGGGTTTCTCCATACTGACATCTTTGGCCCTTACAGTCCTCAAAACATCGGGTTCTGGATTCACGAATTTCGTCAAGGACGAATATACGACTCTCATACCTGTTGACGATCGTATCTTTTCGACGACCATCGACTTGACCTATAAGTTCGCTCCCTTCCCCGTCCCTCCCCCTGCTGGTAAGACAATTCCAAACTCGACCTCGAAGGAGATGACCCACATCTCCCACATCTCCCACTTCCCCTCCCTCGCATCCAATCCTCGCTGAATCTTAAATCCTTACGTTTTCAGACAAGTCCAAGCCCGAATGGGCAGGCCTCCAATCCGCTGGGACTGGTGATGTATGGGATAGTGAAAAGGCCGCCGAACACGTCAGGAAAATCACTTTGGAAGTGTTTGCTGAAGACGAGAGTGAGAGCGTCCAAGTGCGTCTCCCACCTTCCCCTTCCCTGCTCATAACCTCACCCAACATCGAAATCGGATTTTTTCATGCACCTTCTCTTCGTCTTCTAGGCTACCCTGTACAAGATGACTCAAAAGATACTCACCGAGAACAAGTTCATCCAATCAGTCACGTATGCCTTACCCAACAAACATTACGTTCCCGTTGACATGAAGTATATCGGAGTGGACAATTTGACCCCGTAAGTCCTCACACACTCTCTACTTCTCTGCAATTTTCCTTCATTTTGCTTGGGTTGGGGTTTGTGTAACTCGCTTTTCGGTCTACCTTGGTCTAAGCTGAGGTGGATCGTTTCGAGATGCACACCTTGGCGTTGCTTGGTTCTTTTGGTACCGTACACTCGGTCATCTCGGGCTCATTTTGACTATTGGCTGTTCCGTCCCAATCGCATCGAGGTGGTATAGCCCTAAACGTGTGTACTGCGCTATAACCGCCCGCCGTTGGGGCCCTTCAGCGTCCTTGTACAACGCTTTCCACTTTTTATTCATTCGCGTGGTTATCGTTCGCCGATTTCACTTGCGTTCGTAGTCCTGTGGGTTGGTCGAGCCAATCATATGGTCTACTTGACTTATTTGGATCATGCGTTTGGAGAGTCAAAAGCACGCCTATACCACGCCTCGCACTGCATGTTTTCCGATCCTCACTTTACTACTTTGGTTTGCCGTGGGTGCATGTTGCTATTCACGGGATCCGTGGGATACATGACGTATATTTCCTTGTTGCTTTGGAAACTTTGGGAGAGTTCTGTTTTCGGCACCTTCTTCGTTCTTGGAATGGTCTTGGTTTCGGGGCGAGTTTAGCGCTTGAACGTTGACCGGCGAGGTGGCCATCTTGGTTCATCGTGAGTCATGTTATAACCTTCGCGCTCTCCGTGCCGACTCTTTCGCTTTCACTCGGGCGATGCTCTGAGATGAGTAAAACGGGGGGGCTATTTTCGGTGTTGAGATGGTCAAAGTTGATGGTTTTGTGAGACGGGGCTATTCAATTGAGTTATCGAGGTTATGTTCATTATTTTTGCCTTCCTTGCTTCGATGCTTTCATTATCCGTGCGAGGAGGTTTGTCCTCCATGCCTTCCGATAGGCTCGGTGCCTGTGCTGTGCTTCGTCTTCGACGGGGTCCGGTTGGTGAGATGGGATGGGATCGTTCTCGAGATGGTGTTGTCAGACGAGTGGTCGACCCTTGGGAGAAGAATGGGCGATATAGGTGATGCAGTTATCCCAGGCGATTAGGATGCCGCCGGGTAACGTGAACTGCGTGTTTCGTTGATCAATCCATCAACACGGGCACGTACACGGGGCACGAAGCTCCGAAAGGAAGGCAAGGAAGGAAGGGTATTTGAATGGTTCACACAGCTTCGCTCATCTCCATCACATCGCGAGGACCACCCTTTTTTGGTTTTGTACCCTCTTCCTGTTCTCTGATTCATTCCATCGTCTGGTTATCATTCCTGTCTGCCGTTTTCTTATTCCTCCCGCGTTTTCTCTTTGTCTTGTGCTACTTCGCTTCAGCGCTGCGTTGCGTTAGGCGTGCTTCTAGCCAAGGGTTGTTATGCTGATCCATGTGGTTACTCTGCTTGCAGGGAAAAGGCAGAGGTGTTCGTACCAATCGCCGCTCCGAGGTGAGTGTTTTCGATTGGATGAGATAAAGATGTGAGGTTGTTGATGACGTCATTCGCACGCTTGTTTTTAGTGGGTTGATTTCAGCAACTGTTTCCCGTAAATGAGGGGGGAAAGAAAGTGCTGGTATGTGGCTGGAGAAATATTAGGGTGCGAGGATGAACGTGGAATGACTGTATGATATTACTTGGCAAGGGTGAAATTGCAGTTAGCGGTATCGATCGTTGAGATCTTTGCGAAGCGACCCGAAAAGGACAAGCGCAAAAGAAGCCTTTTGATTAGTCATGACGTCATAGGGAGGCGTGGTCATAATGACATGGATAAACCCAACCCACACTTTCTCTTTCTTTCCTCCACTCAAGACCAACACACATTGCAAACGGAATCATACACCGCCGAATACACTATGGGAGGCGACCACAAATGTCCAGTATGTCAAGCCACTTTCACTCGACCTCAACATGTCCAAAGACATATGCGATCCCGTAAGTTTCTTGGAACCACTTCCCGATTTATATTTTATGGAGTAGTGGCCCCCGCCCCCGCCCCACTCGCCTTCTCTCCTCCGTATCCACCGTGTTCCAGTCGGCATACTCACCCATATCCATTCATCATGTTCCAGACACTGGCGATCGACCATACAAGTGCCAACACTGCGGTGATCAATTTGCGAGAAGGTTAGTCTAGCTTTTACCCGCTCATATCTGTTAAATTTCTCATGCATTGGCGCTAGTGACCTTCTCTCGAGACACATTAATAAGTGTCATGCTAACGAAAAACCACCCACGACGACCGCTCCGAATGCTCGTCGGAAAGGCTCCGCAGCTGCGTGTCGAGCGACGACATCAAAGCAAGCTTGTGACCAATGCGTCCAGTCTTCGCTGCCCTGCGATGGAGCGAACCCATGTTCAAAGTGCGTACAGCGAAAGTGCCGATGTACGTACGTCAAATTCCACAGGCAGACGGCACCCGTCGGTCCTGGTCATCAGCAGGTGCGGACTTCCATGGGAGGCGATAGCGTCGGGTTAGACCATGTCCTTAATTTGGGTGGTCATCCCGGTTTGATCGGAGCCTATGGGCTTGAACTCGGTACAGGCAGGTTCCAAGACGATTTCTTGTTGAATCCCGCGCCTGTTGCCGGACCGTCTCACCTCTCCGGCACAGGGTTACCGCCCATGTCCATCGACCACCTATACGCACAAACGCAACCATCATCCTCGCATCATTTCTCCTTCCCACCTCTCTACCCCCAACAACAGAATGCCGGCCCGATGGACTTTCACGAATCTGCGAGTAGTACGAACCCGAACGATATCGATTTCGTTACTCGTTATCGGGCACAAGCCGATCTCCTCCGCCGAGCAGGTGTACAAGTTCCTCCACCTCCTGCAGGTATGCAAGAGTCTCCGACATCGTCCAACAACGTCCTCCCGGGACTCTACTCCTCCGACGGGCAGAGGTACGGTTTATCGTCTGCAGCTTGGCCTCAATCGCAGGATGGCTCGACAAACCAGAATGGGATCTCGTATACACATGTACGAGCACCCCAACAATACGGTCAACAGGGAGGTCAAAATAGTCAGCCAGGTTCGTTATTCGCTTCGCCCGATCCTTCCTCTTCGAGAATTCCCGATCCCACCAGTGTCAGCAATTCAGCATCACCCGTTCCGGGGGGCGGATCTGCCCCCTACCCATACGCCCAGCAACAACAACATCACGCACCCCCAATCCCACATCAGGGGCATCCCAATCATCACACAGCAGGACAACGACCGATGTCGTCACATGGAGCATTGATGAATCATCATGGTCATCGAACGAGGAGGGAGAGTATTAGTGTGGGGAGTGATTATGATTCAGGGTATGAATATGAGAGTAGTAGTCAGGGGCATGGAGGTGGAGGGGGTGGAGGGAGCATGCCTGGGAGTGCGAGGAGTAGTAATGTCCATTTACCGATGCTGCCTTCGTTATCGAGGCAGAGCGGTGTGAGTCATGCGCATACTGGGTCCACGAGTAGTGCGGCTTCGAGTTCGCATGGGCATGGACAGGGACAGGATGGAGATCGGAACGATGGAGGACATGGGGGATTTTCCAGTCAGTTTGGATTGATGTCTTTGGATGACCCGAACGTCCTCGCTGGTCTTTCAAGCGACGCTCCTCCTTTTTTTTCCAGCGAGGCTATGCAGGGAATCTTGGATTCGCAAGGAGGGCCGAGAAGAAGTGGGGAGGATGAACCGACGCCTTTAGCTGGTCCTGGTGGGAAACTAGCTACTGGCGCTGGAGGAACGAATTCGGGAGGATTGGGACAGCTGAGTAGTCGAGAGTTGGAGACGAGGGAGTTGAGAGAGTTTTGGAAGCAGTATATGCGAACCCCCTTGAGCGGGCCTGGAGGACCACTAGGTCTTAGCGACCTGACGTCGTCGTCCTCAGCCAACCTCGCCCCAAACGCTCTATCCAACTCAAATTCCGGTTCGAGCCAAGGAGGGAATGGTTTGTTGGGTGCGAATGGTCGGCCATCACTACCGAAACGGGGGTTGAGTCGGGTTGTTTCGTTACCGAGTGTCAAGACTCCTACAGGCGGAAATGGCGATATGCAAAGACCTTTATTCTTCCATCTTAACAACCCTCCCGCTCAACATAATTTCTACGACGATGCCAGCCTTCCTCATCCTCATTCTACTCTGCACGACGTACGGTTCCACGATAACGATCATGGCAATGATGGGCGGTTCGATACTCATGGACATGATCACGCCTATGACCCCCCGAATCGAGGTCGAGGAGTTGGGCCACAGAGAGGTGGACATTCGGCTGGGGAGAGTAATATAAGGACGACGTTGAATTTTGGCGATAAGGATGACTTGAGGAGTTATGAGGAGGCCGTGCTTGCTAGGAAGGGGTTGACGAGTTTGAATTTGGTTCCGAGGAAGTTTAGGGGTGGTGCGAGTGGTGCGAATATGGGTGAGAGGTTTGGGGGAGCTGGGAGAGGATACATGGGAGGGAGGTTACCGCCTATTGGAGGAGGAGCGGGGATGATGATGAATAATTCGAATCAAGCGACGAGTCGACCTTCGTCTGCGATGAGCAGTACGAGTGGTACTGGGAGTGGAGGTAGTCATGGAAGTGCGGGTAGCTCGTCATTGGCCGGCGCGCTGAGAGATACGGCGTCCGTTCCTCCTAATCATTATGGGAGTCGACCGGGAACAGCAGAGGGGCAACCTGGGACTGCTCAGAGCGATGGAGGTCGAGGTGGGGGTTCGGATGGGGAGAGTGGGAGTATGAGGCCTAGTGTGAAGAGGTTGGCTAGCCAGACGCTTGGACCCGAGTATTCGAAGAGGGCTCAGCTTTCCAGGTCAATTCCCGGATCACAGGTTGGCGGAGGTGGTGATGGTGGGCTGTCAAATTGGGGTATGGAAGAAAATGCTGTGGCTGATGGAGAGTTTGATGGCGATGGTGACGATGGCGACGATGAAGATGATGGAGTTGGGCATTATCCTCAGCAAATGAATAATCAGAGGAAGACGGAGAGGTCGAGGAGGATGAGTGCGCCTTCAATTTCGCATCCACTGGCAGCTCCGAATTCCGCTCCGATGCGTGTTCCACTTTCAGCGTCGGCCGCGGTATATCCGTAATTCATCTCTGCCAGAACAAGACGCCGCTTTCTCGTCGACAAAATTCGAATGTTTGGACGCCCGGTTTATAGATCGGACGTGATATTATACCTCGAGATCAGCTACGTTTTTTTCTCCTCTCCATCTTTTTCCCCGAGGGCTTTTTCACCCCTCGGTTATACGTGCTTTCTAGCTTGTACACTGCGTATCGCTGCTTTCCCTATCTGTTATCGTGTCCCTGCTTTGCGAGCTGGGCTCATAGTTTTGGACACACTTTTCTATTTTTCCCCGTTTCTACAATTTGCGAATTCCCGCCTGTGTCGAGTTGTACAACATATGATCGTGATTCCCGACTCGAAGCGCTTTATGTAACCACACTGTATCGCTACTTTACGACTTGATCTCGATGCTTAGATTACTCATAAATCTCTGAAGGTCCTCGGAATCTACCCTCGGAAATCTACGTCTTGGCCCGTGTTGATTGTTTCAATTGCAATTTAGAGCGGCGATCGCGGCAGCAAAGCTGCAGGCTGCCTCAAGGCTGCCATCACAATCTCTGCAACTTTGGGTGAGCTTGGGTGTCGGGGATCGGTGTTCACGTTCTGTTTCGCACACAATGATATCCTCGGATATCATTGGATTCACTGATTCGACGGGTGTCACTTTGTCTACTAGCGCTAGTACTCAGTAACTTGGCTCGCACACACGACGCCTTCGATCGGGGATCAGTGGTTACGTTCTGTTTCGTACTTATGATCATGTTATGATGGTTCTCTTTGGATTCACGGATTCGATGGCAAGCTCGTTCCCGCATTGCATCTTGCCACTCTCATCGCCAGCGCTGCATGGATCTCTCTTTGGTACCTCCTCTTGGGCGGATGTTCCTCGTGGCGATATGGTTAGAAACACTTCTGTATGGTACGAAGAGTCCAACTGTCGTCGTCCCTCAGTAACTGATCCGCTTTACAGGCGCCAAGTACGTCCTAACGCCCACTCAGCAGGTCGTCTGATGCTGACTCGTATGTTCCAGCTGTGTGCTCTTCGCGGCATGTATGTGGGTGCTGGAGTCCGGAAGACAGGAGGTCCACAGGTGCGCTCTCTGAAACTGTTGACTTGTGACTTTCCGTCTGAACCGCCACGAAGGCTCCTGTTCATATCGACATCACTTCTGTTTGCCATGTCCTCTGCGCACATCGCTTTGTCCCTTGTTCAGCTCCTGCAAGCTTTCGGTGATCCCGCCGTCTTGGCTACACCACGCGGCTCCGATGTATACTGGATCAATGAAGCAAACCCTATATATTCTGCCAAAAATATGGTGTACTGCTTTTCTGTGTGTTCTTTCGTGTTTGATTGGAGGTGTTGCATAAATGACGTACGATTTTCCAGGTTTTTGCTCAAGATATTCTACTGGTGAGCAGAGGTGCAACGTGTCATATCTATGTTCCTCAGCGCGACTCAGATCTGGAGGCTATATATGGTCTGGGGTCAAAGTTGGAAAGTTTGCATCCTGCCAGTCGGTCTTGTTTTCTTACATCTGGTTCCCGATACTGACGCTTTGTGGACTAGGTTGTCTTTGAAATTGTACACATTGGTGCGTGCTAAGGCTGCGAAACTCACCGGAAATCTTAATTTCAACTCTTTCAGTCGCCATTCTCACCGCCGCCACCCTCCTTACAAGGCCAGGAGTGGATGTCTTCGGTCGTGCCGTTCAGGCTTGGGGTCTTTCTGGGTGGGCATTAGATGTTCTCGTGAACACTGGTGTGACTTGTGCGATTGCCTACAAGCTGTGGTTAGTCAACAAGAACCTGCCCGATCCCGTTTACCTCACTGCTATGTTCACCGTTTTGGAATCTGGTGCCATCTTCGCGGGGGCGACCATTATTCTGTTTTGTTTGGACGCAGCGGGAAGCGTTGCTGGTAATGTGGGGATAAGTCCCATTGCCCAGTTAGCCGTGAGTAAACTCTCAGTCAGTTTACGAATTCCCCCTGATATCGTCGGCTTAGACCACGACTCCTCTGCTCATCGTTGTTCGCCTCAATTTAGCCAAAACAGTCTCCAAGCATAGCTCGGCAGAGGATTCCCTTTTGACGACCAGGGCCAGCAGTGGAAGGATTGAATTTGATGTGCCACACTCCGAGTCTACTACACAAGTGACGCATGATCATTCGTTGGAGCTTGACACCGCCCAATCCGTCGTTTCCTTGGGAGACACACATAGACAATGAGCGAGAACGTCGTGGAGGTGTGTTTTCTCGTTCATTTCTACCCTCGGGCTCGCCACAACTAGTACGATAGATGACCATATTGCTCGCCTACACATAATACCCGTAGCTACTTCCTCACGCAGCTTTTCCTTACGAAAGGCGTGTACATCTGTATGTTTTCCTCGTTTCGATCCATGGACGGTGTAAGAACAAATCACGAGCCAAATAATGGAGAGAGGCAGCCAAGCAAAGGGTGACCCGGGTTGAATCGCCCGCGCAGGGCATCGGTGCAATTACCGTTGTTGGATGTCTGAGTATTTGTGTTCCTCGGGAAGATTGGACAGAGTGGGAAAATGCAACATTACGCAGCGGATAATCTAGGTATGGTCAGTCAGTGATAAGAACGAAACACCTCAAGACGTAACACTGGCACGCACGAAGTCATATACGCTCGTAACTCCGCCAGGTCAGTGGCGGAACTCCAGTCTGGGTTGACCACTCCAGGCGGAAACATCCTGGCTTCTACCCCACCAACTGACTCCCGGTTCATATGCCAGACCCGTTTATCCAATTCCTCCCAGAGAAGGAATAGTCGTAGACGTGGCAATGACTTTGCCAGGTCCGCAACGAGAGTGACTAAGGATCATGATAACCTGGGCCTGTAATGGGACGTTCTGAGGACGAGTTTGAAGTACAGTAGGGAGGAGGCGTTTCGGAGGCATCGAAAGACTGCTCGCTAACGTTGGGCAAAACGGGTGAGATCAAGATGGAGGCGGAGGCAGAGGCAGAGGGTGAATGCACACACTCACAAGGCACTCTGCAAGCGACGCACGCTCATAGATCTGCACACTTCTGAGGGTGAAAATCAAAAACTGGGTTTGGCTGATGGAGTGACCAAAGTCAGGGAAGTTGGCCAGGTCGGCCATCGATGAGAGGGATACTGTGAAATCAAGGACTAGGGGTGTGGTCGCCGAAAGCATTCGTAAGAACGCAAGCATGTCCGGCTGAGATTGGGTGGCATGGAGTGTTTCCTGCCGCTGTACAGACAGTGTTCTGATCGGACACGTCAATCCAAGATGGACAAACGGCGTCCAATCCAATAGGACGGTATCCAAGGAGGTCCAGTACGGATTCGAGCCGGTACTGACAGCAGATAGTTGTGCTACCTGACAATTGTCAATGGATAGGGTGCGCGCGGTGGGGAAGAGTGCGAAAAGGATGGGGAGGGATAGTTTACAGCCCTTTAGCTGCAAATGTTGGACTTGAGGAAAGACATCGCATTCTCGAACATCGGGGGGTAGAAGGTTGGAGAACTCGAGGGTCACGGATTGTAAAGTCGACTGAAAGGGTCGTAGAGCGAGTAAGGTGGGATTTAACCGGTCAGAAACCGATAGGCGGATTCGACGGAGGGGGCAAGTCATGCGGGATATCGTTGTGAGGGTTGAGGGAGAGACGTGTATGCCAGCGTCAAAGCGTAACAGTCCTCGGCACCCGGTGAGGGCCTCGCCAATACTTGGTTGGAGAGAAATGAATTCCTCGAGACGATCCGTCGAAATTTCTTCGAGGTTGTTAGCGCCCCGAATCAGCGACGCTACGTGCAGTAGCAAGCAAGCTAGCCTTGGCATTCGCGGGTCGATACAGACGATTCTGAGAGATCGTGTATGGACGACCCACGGTGCCGAGGATGGACTACTCATAAACCTTTCGAAAGACACCAAATTCTTGTAAGAGAGTGCTACAGAGGTCATAAAGAAAGGCATCCCGGCCTGGTAAAAGTAGTGATTGACCATCACAATGGAGGAGAAATCGCGATCGCGACCCCAGAGCATATCGCGACCATCGTATAATGTTCTCAGGATGTAGAACAAGATATCATAACCAAGGTCGAGGAGTTGCATGATATCCTGGTGCTCGTCGTGGCTGTTATCAGGCCCACAATTTGGATCAGTAGCATGCCAGGTCGATCGGCCTCCGCAACAACCTCCGAATTCCTACCGTCCACTCCCGCAACCGGTACCGTGGTACACGGGACAAGTTTGAACTCCTGGTCAATACGGACTGATTAATGATTGCTGGTAATGTGGGCATCAGTCCCGTTGTCCAATGAGCCGTGAGTGAATTATTAGTTGGCTGATCTCCTGACATCGTTGGCTTAAACCGATTCATCTGCTCATCGTTGTTCGCGTCAAATCGGTTTGGCCATCCCACGCAGCTTTTACTTTTCAAAGGCGTGTACATCTGTATACTTTCTTCGTTTCGATACATATGGTGTAAAAACAAGATCACGAGTCAATGAACTAATAGCGAGAGAGGCAGCCAAGCAATGGCCCACGGGTGACCCAGGATAAATCGCCTGCCCAGGACACCAGTGCGGTTACCGTTGTCTGGAGGCCGAATATTCTGTTCCTCAGGGAGATTGGAGAGAGTGGAAAAATTCAACAGTAGGCAGCGGACATCCTGAATGTGGTCAGTGAGTGACACAAACGGAACACCTCAAGACGTAACACCGGTACGCACAAAGTCATGTACGCCCGTAGCTCCTCCATGCCAGGAGCGGATTTGCAGTCCGGAATGACCACTCCTGATGGAAGCATCTTGGCTTCCACTCCGCCAACCGAGTCTCGGCTCATATGCCAGACCCGTTTATCCAAATCCTCCCGAAGATGAAGTAATCGTAGGTGTGGTAATGTCTTTGCCAGGTCCGCAACGAGAGTGACTAAGGATTGTGGTAACCACGGCTCATCATCGGATGTGCTGAGGACGAGTTTGAAGTAAACAAGGGAGGAGGCATTCAGGAGGGATCGAAAGACTGCTCGCTAACATAGGGCATGACGGGTGAGCTCAAGATTGGGACACAGATGGAGGGTGGATGCACTCACGAGACACTCCGCAATCGACTCATCATCGTAGATCTCCACTCCCGCAAGGGTGAAGATCAAAAACTGGGTTTGACTTATGTAATGACCAAAGTCGGGGAGATTGACTACGTCGTCCACGGATAAGAGGGACACTTTGAAATCAAGGACTAAGGGTGTGGTCGCCGAAAGCATGCGTAAGAACGCAAGCATGTCCGGCTGAGATTCCTGCCGCTGTACCGACAGTGTCCTGATCGGACACGACAATCCAAGATCGACAAACCCCGTTCCAGTTATCGTGACGTCATCCAAGGAGGTCCAGTATGGAGTCCAGCTTTTACTGACAGCAGAGTGTTTTGCGACCCGAAAACCATTCATATATAGGGTCCGAGCGTTGGGGAAGAGTGCGAAAATGATGGAGAGGAATGATGAGCAGCTCACTACCCGCAAATGTTGGACTTGAGGAAAGACGTCGGATTCTCGAACATCGGGGGGAAGGAAGTCACAGAATTTGAGGGACACGGATTGCAAAGTCGATTGAAAGGGACGGAGAGCACGCAAGGTGGGTAATCGGCCAGAGGCCGATAGGGAAATTCGACGGAGAGGGCAAGGCATGCGGGATACTACTGTGACGGTTGAGCCACAGACGTGTTTACCAGCGTGAAGGTTTAACAGTCCTCGGCACTCGATGAGGGCCTCACCAACGCGTGGCTGGAGAGAAATTAGATCCCCGAGACAATACGAGGAAAGCTCCTCCAGGTTGGTAGCGCCCCGAATCAGCGACGCTACGTTCAGTAGCAAGCAGGCTAGTTGTGGCCTTTCCTCTCGGGACGGCGCGTAAAAAATAGAGACAGTGAGCGATCGCGTATGGATGATCCACGGTGCCGAGGATGGACTGCTCATGAACTCCTTAAATGACATCAAACTCTTGGGAGAAGTGAGCGACACGGAGGTCATCAAGAAAGGCATCACAGCCTGGTAAAAGGAGTGATTGAGTAGGACGATGGATGAGAAATCGCTGTGATCCAAGAAATTGGCCAAGATGTGATACACGATATCGTAGCCAAGGTCGGAGAGCTGCATGATATCCAAAGATATCCTGGTGCTAGTCGTCGCTGTGATCAGGGGAGACAGCAAGTAATTCTGAGCTTTTCAAATTTCAAGTTGATTCCGTCACCGGGGATGGTCCACGAACTACCTCCGAATTCCCACAGTTCTCCGATTTTGCAAGCCGGCTACTCCCGCGACCGTTGTGCAGGACAAGTTTGAACTCCCGGTCAATAACTCCCAATTCCCTGACCCATCGTCGAGCATGTTCCGACCAGCATCCATTCGTTCTGCTCTTCGTGCCAGGATTACTCAGGCTGAGTCTCGTCGTTTCGCCTCGTCGTCAACCGAGTCGGCACAAAAGAAAACTCAGGATTTTCTCGCGACTGCCCAGAAGTATGCTTCACAGGGTTTAGAGACTGCTGGGAAGCTCTTGGGTCCTGTTGGCGAAAAGGCAGGGAATTTACTAGGCGGTGAGTTGAACTCCGAGTCTCATCTCTTCAAAGACCAGGGCTGGGTGGATTTCCTCCTCCTTCTGGTTTAACAAGTTTTCTCGTTTTTGGAGCATCCCCGCTGAGCTGTCTATTCGTCTGTTCAGGTTACCGCCAACCGCTGCTATACAACCTCTCCGTCACACGCGAGATCCTGAAGCAGGTATACGTAGCTGAACGTCTGCAGCCCCCCACTTCCCTGGGAACCATCGGCAACGCGTATTCCACCATCTTTGCCCGAGCGCGTAACCCCGCGTACTGGAGGGAAATCTTAAACAATGGAGACTGGGCAAAGTTGAGCGTGTATGCTGCTGAGGCGTACGGTATCTTCAAAGTGAGTTGGCACCTTCCAGTTCAGTGGAAGGCGATATTGCGTTCTTATGGCGCGGCCTTCCGTCCTTCCGGGTGTCTGTTGCGCTATGTGCTGATGCATCCCTCCCTTTAGATCGGAGAAATTCTCGGACGAAGAAGTCTTGTCGGGTACAATGTGCAATAGACATTTCTTAGACTGTCTACACTTGCAAAACTGTATGCTTCTCGCACTATGCATAGACACCAGCTTCGGCTCCATGAGCCCCTCCACGAAGCGGTAATTGATTTGGGGCACGTTCCGTGCTTGTTTCTTGCTCTTCCTCCTGAGAGTTGATGGACACAACACTCGCCCGAAACATCCCGCATACGAAATCCATAACCCAAGCTCATACGAGAAAGACTACTAACACCGACATAAGACCCATAACCACCATCCGTCCTCCATCCACAAGTCCACACCCACGTCCCGCCGCACCTTTCAACCCTCCCGATCCACTCCCACTCGTCCCATTCACAGACGGCGCGGGAGGAGGAACATACCCATAAAGACTAGAATTACCCACAAAGAACTTATCCGAATCCCCACTCTTCGGATTCAAATAAACCAAAGCCAACCCCGGTCCTGGAACCGTCACCGCACACCCACCACTCCCACAATCCTGATACGTCGTTACTTGCACACCTTCCAACTCTCCTAAAGGTCCTACAGTCTGACCAGCCCAAGAAATGTTCGTTCGTTCATAAACGGAAGGAGCCACCAACAGCCGATACCCAATACTCGTTATCCCCGCGCTCTTGGGTATTTGGAACGTCTCCCCTTGTCCATCATTGGCGAAATTGAACAAAACGACTTTGCCTTGTTTCTGTCCTGCCTTGTCATAAACACCATACCCAGCTACACTCGCCCCAGGCGACGTGATAGAGTTATTGACATTTAGGTCGACGATGACGCTACCTGTCGATGAGATCGTTTCGGCTAGGACCAGTTCGGTGTAATAGGGTGAACCGGTTGACCACCCTGGGGATGTGGGGGATGTTGGGGAGGGTGGGTCGAAAAGGTTGTAGGTTACGTTGAATTCGCGGGTGTGGAGGTAGGCGCCGGAGAAGTTGTGGGTTGCAAGTTGGAGGGCTATGTCAACTGCCCAAAGGCTCATGGCGAACTAAGAGGTAGGAAGGGAAGGTAAGAATAGATGGGAAGGTTTTGTGGGTGAGGCAGGCTTACGGTATCTGAAATGTTTGAGCCACCGCATGAGACACTGTTGTACTCTGTTAAGAGGACGGGTACGTTGGCGAGCTTCGCGTCGTTAATACCTTGGATGTTCCACGAAGCGAAAACCGGAACTATTGGTGAACAGTAAACCATGAGTGGTTCAACCCTCTCGTAGAGCGCCAGAAGTCACGCACCATTCATATGTGACAAGAAGTAGGAAATATTAGTATTTACTGCGTTCGGTCCGGCGCATATATGTGTAGGATAGTGTTGAAGGCTGAGAATGTGCGCACGTCAGTGTTAGGGGAGGACGTAACGCGATGGTTGAAACAACACACGTATAGTATTTATATGGGTAATCTTCCAAGCCTCCCTTGATAATTTGGTCAAGATCCCTGCGCAGGGTGGTGAGTACATGAGAACGGCCTAGTAAGGACGAAGTACCATCCGCAACATATAGTTGGACCCCCGAGTAGAGTTCGATTCAGAGGGTTGCCAGCGGGCGAGGTTTTCATGTCGGTGACGATTTTCTTGACATCGGTGATCTGGGTAGGGGGTGACTGTTAGACGGGCGTGGTACCTTGAAAAGAGTGCACGTACATAGTCAGGGATGGTGTAGCCAGGAGTGGTGCCGTGGCCTGAATACAAATCCGGTTCCTAGGAAAAGTCGTTAGAATCTCATCCGGCGGAAGTAAGAGAACAATCCATACTCACGTTTCCAAGTAACATAGCATCCAGTCTATTCCCCAACTTCTGCGTCGCAGCCTGAGCCAACAACACCACGTTCGAATCGTTCGCCGGGTTCTGCATGCTTAACCCAATGGTAAACATCATACTCCCAACTCCATCGTACGCCTTGTTCAACACGTCGAAGAATATAGGGCCGAAATCGACTGGGACGGCATTGATGTTGGCGTTGGGGTTTGTTAAGGTGATCATGTTGGACTGCGCCGGGACGTATGTGGAACCATCCATGGCGTTACCACCCACACGTAGGCGGAGAGGTTTGGAAATGCGAGCGCGGATGTTGGAGAGGTAGTTTAGGAGTGCATGTGGGATGCCATCCGGTGTTTCTCCCCCTTCAGAAAAAACGGAGGAGACAAGCAATTGGATCAGCCCGATTCCCCAGTTCGACAATGAAAAGCGTACAAATAGTGTTGAATGAACTCAGTTCAAACGAGATCCCAAGGAAGTTATCTTGAACTACATTTTGGAGTGCGACAGCTGGCGGTTTGTCGGGGAGGGTAAACTGGATAGGTGTTGCTGCGTTTGCGAGGGAGAAAAGGACAGCAGAGATTAATAGGAACAGTCCCGTACGCATTCTGAAAAAAACAGCCAGCGAGTGAAGGACAGGATATACAGTATTGTACTTGAGGAATTCAGAAAGTGCCAGACAAACCACCGCGCGTTTTGCCCCAACGGACTGGGGACTCCTGGTCGAAGAATGAGAGAAATGGATGTATGCGTTCGATTTTGGTTCGAGTCTTGTCCTTTTTATTCAATCACCGATACCAAGAAATGCCAAGGAGACCAAGAATGCGCTTACTGGAGACCGTTTCTTGGGTCCTCCAAGCTCGAAAAAACGAAGCAACAAGGTTTCTGCAACGTACACGACTTTCTTGCGCAGGACTTTGGATAACCAGACGACGTCAATGACGACAAGGCAGCACCAGGTGGATGGACGTGGTTGCGTACGAAATTGGGCTGGGTCGGCTACTAAAAATCCGGTGATATCCTTAGACACCGTCCAATATTCGAAACCATTTTCTGAACCTTATGCTTAGCGTCAAACATTCTGGCCTTCCTCCACGTTTCTCGACATCCAGCACGTTGAGGAGGCCCATGCATGACTGTTGGCCCTAGTCTGCTAGCTGGCGGCTCAAAAGGTGCGTATAACCTCTCAATTCCCCCTTGTTGGACTCTGTGTTAACCACGCGTTTTCTAGCAGTCCCACGTAATTTCCAGAAGGCGATGTACTCGCTTTTATCCCGCGCCCTTCAAATTTGCTCCACCCTCCTAACCTTGCCACTCTGCTGCTGCTTCGAAACCATCGTGACTATCGCCGATTGGTGGCAAGTCAGGCACACGGGGTGGCTACCTGGAAAAGTCAGGTTCCTCCCATTCGGACTCGTCTTGAAAGTCGGATGCGTTGGCACGGCATCCGAGGCGGACATCCTCAGGTTCATCTCCAAGTCCACTCGTATACCCGTACCCAGAGTTATACTCAGCGCCACCGGGTTGGGAAGGCATTACACACTTATGACGAGAGCGGTGGGAAGGAATTTGCAGAATGCATGGCAGGACATGGATGCTGAGCAGCAGACGAAGATCATTTCGCAACTACGCGACTTCGTTGATCAGCTTCGTGCGCTTATGCCTCCCGACGCCCACCGCATCTCCGGTTTCGATGGTGGTCCCCTCCTAGATTCTCGCCTACCGGGTTCCCAGCCTTGTGGTCCTTTCTCGTCGGAGAAGGACTTTAACGAGCATCTTCTCGACTGCACCCGAGTGTATGTTTGCGACGAAATCGTTGACGAGATCCGCCCTCAGCTATCACTTGATCACCGTATCTACTTCACCCATGCGGACCTCGCAGCCCGGAACATCATCGTCGACGGCGATCAAATCGTCGCGCTATTGGATTGGGAGAACTCTGGGTGGTTCCCTGAGTACTGGGAATTCGTCAAAGCGCGGCATTACCCGGCTCTCGATAAGAGTTGGGACGATTCTATCGCGACCTTTGCGCATGATTATACCAAAGAGTGGATGGTCGACCGGCGAATGTCTGATTACATTGTCGGTGCCATCTAGACAACGAAAATGATACACAGGTGAGCGCGTCGCTAGCTCATTACATGCCTAACTGTTATTAACGATTAGTAGCATAGTGCGACCTCCATTTCCCCTCTTCCAATATCCAGCTTCGTACACCCATATCGCCCTAATCCAGGCTAACTTCCATACCTCACGACACAAAGACTCTTGAGACCTGAATCTGTCAGTTGGAGTCGCGACGAATCCAGTAGAACACCACTTACCCAGTCCCTCAATTATAGTAATACTTAATATAAGCCCGTAATCTTCCATCTTCCAAGCTCCCCTGCGTGTTCCTACTCGCCAACCTCAAATCCGGCAACAAATCATCAATCCCCACCATCCTCCCCGGCGCGAGGTCTCGTCGAATGTAACCACCCGGCTTCAACAACTCGATCATCTCAAACACATAATCTCGACAATTCCACGCTTCGAACTTTGAGACCGGTGCGTACCCTTTGAGCATCGCCTTTACGATATCGAGGTCCCGATGTTTAACCGTGCCAACTTGTACACCCCCCAGACATTTCCGCGTAGATTCGATGTTGACTTCCATGTAAGGCGCCGACCATTGTTTTCTGGGACGGTCTCGGTAGATCCGGTCTACGGCTTGGAAACAAGGTCCGGAGTTGCCTTTCGTTATGATGATGAGAGCCCAGTGAAGATGTTGTTCTGAGCCGACGCCGTAATCGTCCCTTTTGTATTGTACCACGACGATGGGGTACTTGGGGTTGGTGAATTGGGACAAGAGTGCCGACATCTGCAACATCCGGGATTCGCGTCAACACTTTGATAGAGTTACGCTTGGAATAGCTTTCGACAGACGTACCTCAGATGGAAACTACTTGAGCTTCGAAGTCAACGTGGTGGTGGTAAGAAAAGATCGAAAATATAACGAGAGACCCACTCGGCTGGTAATATACTCCCAAACACGTGTTTTGAACTTTTCACAAAAGAGACATCGTGGGTTCCTCGGCATGAAACTTACTTCACGTACAAAAAAGCACCATAAGGCGGTCAGCGCATTACTGCCTCACGAATTGGTCAATGACTTTGTTGGTGTCTCTGTTGAAACAGATCAGTGGGCTCGGTGGAGTGATAGATGGATCTGGAGGTGATGGTTCCATGACAACCAGAGATCCACAAGGTGTTTATTACATATACTTGCGACTAGGGTTAGGTGCTGTTAGATGGTCTCCACCTCCGTTCCGACGGATCTGCTCGGGATGGGTGGGTGATCTGGACGATTGATCCGTCTCCGTGTATCGTTGCGCTCTCACTGCGGCTGGTTGAGAGACGGAAATGGGGGGTAAACAGTTGGGAGTTTTACGGGCAAAACTCACGAACGTGGGGAAGGCAGTCGAGAATCGACCAGACGTTCCATTGCGCAACGATAGGGAGGATAGGCAGAATACGTTGCCTGTTGATATCGTGATAGCGTCCAATCTAAACCTTGGTGTGTTTGGCATAGCGCTGATTGAGAGCCGAGTTGAGAGGGAAGTCGACGTCCAGGCTCTGGAGTTGACAGAAGTAATAAATACGAATCAAATGAAAGTGGGCGCCAATGTCATTGGAATGATGGCAAAAGAAGCTCGTGTCAAAGAGATAGGGAGATGAACGACTCAACCGGTGAATGGCAAGGAAGACGGTTGACTGCGGTCAACGCATAGATTGCAACCGGCTGGTCGCCATCGCATCATAAGCGTCTTGCATGAACGACGGCCGCTAGTAGGTTGCAATTTGAAAGGCTAATTCGGATATCCCGTCGGATATTGGAGGATTTGGATGATCCATTCCGACGGGATTTGACTGGTTGTCGATCAGAGACCTGGAGTCCCCAGACTGCTGAGAGTCTCCGTGTACGTCTCTGGATATCAAGGGAAGCATGACGTTGACGTTTGTCGGTCTTAGCTGGAAGAAATCGTTAGATGGTGGCTCCGAGCCGTTGGATGGCCCAAGAATCTTGATGGGACCAACTCACGGAGTCCCAGAACCTACGACCAGGTAGGTATACATCGAGGTGGGCTGACATTATACTTAGATGGGGTCGTGCCAGGCGAACATGTTGGGAAGCATTGACTACGACACCCCAGGATCCGTGGTGTGCCACGATAAGCGGAAACGGTGGGGTCAGGGGATCAGAATTGAAGAGGCGCGATATTGCCAGTTCAGGTATAGCATGGGGGATTTTCTGATAAGAGAAAGTGTTTCTGTGGCTCAGAGCATCCATCAGAAACCATTAGCAGGTCGATAAGGCTTTTGGCGGAGGTACTTGGGCCACAAAGACGCTAAGTTAATATCTGCAACCACATCACACGGATGAAGCCACGCGTCACGGGTGGCACCTGATCAAGTCGCGCTGATAAGAATTGGAAAATCGGCCCCGCTTCCTCGAACCAACTTGAACAAAGGTCAACAATGAACGTCCCTTTATCAAAAACCCTCTTGTTTCCTTTCTCTTTCAACCGCATCTGGCCCCCTGGCTTGTTCTTCACGTTACCTCTCATCTCAATAAGCTTTTCACGATGCCTCGCGGTGCGTCAGAACTACCCTTCTCAGTCCCCTGCTTCGATAAGATTGATTTTCGTAAGCAGCAGTCAAGAAGAAACAAAGACTGTCCACCATCAAGAAAAGAGTCTCATTCAATCTCGCACTTCAAGATGATTTGATTCCCAAACCAACTCAGTGTGCTTTTGACTACTCCGCTCCACGGCTTATGATAGCCCTCGGATTCGAAAACGTCCAGAATGCCCGTCGCAAATACAGGAAATTGAAGGCTTGTTGTATCTCGATGCCCGATTTGGCTGTTCGGCTGATAGATCAAATTTTCTACTTCTAAAGAAAGAGGTTATGGCCCTGGCTGCCCGGTATCTGACGATGGGGAAGCCGTGGACATTACAAGACCCAGCCAAATTCAAGATCTTCAAGGAAGCGGTATTCTGCCTCCTCATTATGACTATAGGAATGGAACTCACATTGCATATAGGCCCTACAGCGTTACCCTGTCTTTCAAGGATTCGAAAATGATTGGTCAATTGAATACCTGGTCAAACTTGAACTACGAAATGATGTTCAACGTAAGTTTTTATTTATTTATTTTCTTTTCGCATAAAACGATTTATGTTGCGTAGGCCAGAAGAAAGCTCAATCGGACAAGGAAATTGAGGAGGATGATGAGGATGAGGGCGGGAGAAATGATGAATCCGAAGGGTATGTCAAGTCTCCACCGCCCCGTAAACCATTTGTTCCAAGAAATGAGGTGCGCATTCCCACATAACCCATTTGACGGTAATGTCTGATATTGTTTGTGGTGACAAACAAGCGCCCACGCCGTGCAGTAGCCACCTTGAGCACCACCTCGTCGTCGCCACCAGCCCCCGCACCTTCCACCCAGGCTTCTTCATCATCCTTCCGCTCTCGCCCACCCACCTCGATCAACGGTATCAGGACCGTGAACAAATCAGGTTCCATTTCATTTTCGCAGTCACCTTCGCAGTCCTCCTTCCCTTCGAATCCACCAGGGCAAATCACAACTGCCGTAGAAGAATTTCTCTACTCCATCAGAGCTGAATCCACCTACCCATTCTTTGAAGATGCCGGTATCAAGACTGAGGAGGACCTCGAGATATTCCTCAGTTGGGAAATCGAGAGACAGGAGGGATTGTTTGATCGGGTTGTAGATGGGAAGAAGATGTCGTGGCTCCAGGTGAACCAGATCCGGAATGGCTTGGGTCATGGTTTGAAGAAGTAGGTCTACTCTGGGCTCCTACACGAATGGATGATGTGATGTATATTTGTATTTATGAGTTCTCCCTGATTGTGTATTTCCGCAAGATTCACCCTGATTCAACTGTTTGGAATGGCATGGTGTGATGAGATGATATATGAAGTTGGACGTGATTTAGCATATTTTGCTGATACATGAATAACTATGATGCTCGTGTTGGCGTTCGTCGACACACTCATGCTTGCCCTATGCCAAGAAGATGTACCTCACATCGGAGGAAACAATCTATCACTTAACTACTAACATATCACACGAATGAGGATCTGATATCACCCTCGCGAACCACCAAGAAATCACCGAAAATAATCGTCTCAGCGAAACATGGGCACGCATCCTGACGACGATGCAAAGTCAACCGAAAACAGATTAAAACTTATAAGTATTATTACCTTCCTAAGGGCAGACGCCACAATGCACGGAAGAAGGAGGTATCAAACGAATTCCCCGAGCATTTGGACGGTGAAGTGAGTCAGAGATGCGAAGGTCCGGGTGGACTACATCGAGGTGTGTTGACAGTTTAGATGGCAATGGACACTTATCGCAGGCGAAAATAACGAGACGCATAAGGGATGTCAAGAGCCATCGTTTGCCTCGGTACACAACAGCGCGCCGGAGGGTGGGACAGGCAGGCTTGGGGCGATCGTTTCGCTTCCAGCCTTCACTACAGTCGGCGAAAGCGACGTAGGAGGATCTAAGCCCAAGGGCAGACCGGCAGAATAGTGGAGTCTCCGTGGTTGAAAATAACCTGAGTAGTGAAAACCTGTTTGCAATTGGCAGAGGGTAGTTGCAGTCCTCGGTGAAAGCGGAGTTGCATGTCTGTCACATCGTCATGTGTGCGAGTCACAGACGTGCTGATCGGAATTGGAAAATCGGCCACAGTGCCAACACTGAAAGGGACACTCGAACAAGCAGGAACAATGAACGCTCTTTCTCGAGAAACCTATCGTTTCCTTGCTCTTTCGACCGTCTCTAACCCTCTGGTTTTTTCTTACCTGTCGTCTCAGCAACTGAAGCTCATCACAAATTACCATGCCTCGCGGTACGTCAGAACTCCCTCAGCCCCGCAATTCGGTAAGATTGACGTTTGTAAGTAGAAGTCAGACAAAGCAAAGATCCAAGATCATACCTCGGAAACGAGTCTCATTCGGTCTTGCACCTCAAGCCGATCTGATTCCCAAACCAACCATAACTGCTCACAGGTATCCCGCCAAACGGCTCAGAGCAGCTCTCGGGTTCCACTCGGATGTCAGTAGATACAAGAAATTTCGGGTGAGTTATATCTCGACGTGGGATCTGACGTCTTGATTCATGGATGGACATTTCTGTTTCTGAAGAGGGAGGTTATGGGCCTGGCTGCCCAACACCTGACGATGGGGGAAACATGGAGATCTCAAGACCCTGACAAATGCAAGATCTTTAAAGAAGAGGTATTCTTTCTCCTCATTATGTCTATCAGAATGAGACTCACGTAGCATGTAGGCTCTCGACCGTTTCCACGTCTTTCGAGAATTCCGAGACAATTGGCCAATCGAATATCTGGCTACCGCCGGGCTAAAAGCGTATATCAAAACACGTCAGCGTAAGCTTAGACCTACGGCTTTCTTTCATTGTTCGTGGACAATATGTGATTTGTGTTGCATAGGTCGGGAGGGAGCTCAAAGGGACAGGGAGGACGTCAATGGGAGCGAGGATGACTACAAAGATGATGAATACGATGACAACGACGAAGACGACGAAGACGATGAAGGTGACGAACAAGATAATATCATGTCTCCGCCTCCGTCCAAACAACCAGCTCCAAGAAACGAGGTGAGTATCCAAGTTCAGTTCCTTGGATGATAATATCTGACCAGAATACATTTCGTGGCGACGAAAAAGCGCCCTCGCCGTGCAGTAGCTACTTCGGGCTTCAACTCGTCATCCTCGTCAGTCCCAGAACCGTCACCGCGGGCTTCTACGTCATGCCCCTTCTCTCGCCCGTCCCCATCGAACAACACAGTCAAGAGCATGAACAATTCAGGTTCCACCTCATGTTCCCAGTCAGCTTCCCAATTCTCCTATCCTCCGAACTCCCCACGGCACTTCACGACCCCAGTCGAAGAATTTCTCCATTCCATGAAACTCAAATCCGCCTACCCGTTCTTCGAAGATGCCGGTATCAAGGAGGAGGAAGATCTGGAGGTCTTCCTCAGTTGGGAAGTCGAGAGACAGCGGGGTCTGTTTGATCGGGTCGTAGACGGCAAGGCGATGTCGTGGCTCCAGGTTAGCCAGCTCCAGAATGCTTTGGGCCACGGTTTGAGGAAGTAAATCGATTCTTGGTTCCCACAAGAAAGAATGTGCTGTATGTGTGTATTTCTGAAATGTACTTTATGATCATGTTTCTCCGTACTAAGGCGCCTCGAATCGGAGGGAACGACATAGGAGTACCCACCACGAATGAGGACCTGGCATCAACGCCGCGGACCAAAAAGCAATGGCTGACGATGGCATAATCGTCTGGATGAACGCCCGCGTCCTGAAGGAGATACACCAAGCCGATCGAGAACAGGCTCGGGTAGAAGGCGAGGGGATAACATACCCGAGGACAGACGCTACGACGCAAGGGGTCCGTGACGCACTTTCAACGTAACTACACCCCCCCCCCCCCCCCCCCCCCATCAGCATGATTGTAGCACAACGCCAGGTCTACTGACCGTCGAAAGTGCGTCGGTGATGTTCCCTCTTCGCTCTCCAGGAATGGAGGATCACGTCAGTTGTTCTCGTCACAGAAGTTAGAGTTTCCATCGTTGCTTCGTAGTCCCCGGGGACGAAAACCCTCCCGAGAAGCAAACCAAAATCGGTGTCGGGGCAAAAATATATGAGAATAGTGGAACGATCTCCCCTCTGTCGGTTGGGTTTGCAGATGGGTCGGTGATGAGGATACGAAAAAGGGATAAATTGACCAGAGTCTATTCATCGGCTTTGGTGTGAATATGTGCGTCAACATGACTCGATATGACATCTCGACGGTGATTGAGATGGCACCGAGAAGTGTTCAGGTACATAGACTTGAGCCGAGTGAGGAGCCCCGGCTCAGGGGGGAAATCACCCTAATCCTTCATTGAGGGGGCGAGATGATAGCTTTAGGTGGTTTGGTGTTATTTAGTAGCAAGCATCATAAATCGAGGGATGGCCATGATGGTGTCAAGTGGAGTGCGGGGTTTAAAACCATCAACCTGCCCTAAGTCCAGGACCGACACCCCACGACGTCGCTGCGCAGCGACTTTTCCTTGTCCATTCCGCGAGGGATGACCCAACGACTGCCATCGCTGTGTCAGTCGTTGTACTCCGGATCGCTGGTCGCGCGCGACTTACGTCTTCACGTACGTCTCCCGATGACGGAACAGCTTATCCAGCAATGGCGTTGTCTTGCGCTGTCGGTGAGTCTACTTACCCCTCTCCAACTTCCAAGGGTCGCGATGGCTCATGCATGGCTGGATGCCTAGACATTCGAGTGACAGGACTCCAGTTATGGCATCAGCTGTAACTATTGACAGACACAAGTTGTGCGCCATTAGAACCCAGGGCTTTGTCCTGGTGTTCGTTTAGGCTGCTGTCTTCCTGTCAAGACTGAGCAGTCATCTCTACAAATCAATTACCCCAGGTCATTTCTGTCTCTACACACTTTGGATTGCCAACCCACCTCTGCGAGTGCTGAGACATGCAGGTGAGCAAGTTGGTATTCGTGTTGGGAGTGAGTGAACTGATCTTGTTCGTTTTCACGTAGGAGGTCGTCTTTCTTGTTCGTTCAATTGTACTTTTGCTGGTTATACTGGGCTTGTGCAATACGAGATTGATTCCTCTTCTGCGCGATATGAGCGATTGAGTAGTGTTGTGCAACGGAACGGTAAACGAAGCTGAACTTCGTTGGCAACAGGGAGAGTCGACGTCATCGTCGTGGACAGACTCGTGTGGCAACGGTGTTTTGTGCCATTGAAGTGGTGACGCCGAACCCTAATGGCTTCCAATGCTGAGACCTGACAAGTGGAGACCTCAGGCTGGGTGGAGGTGAGACGATCGAAGTAGAGCCCCATCACTATCCCGGCGCAACTTCCCCCAATCATGACGAGTCGTTGAGATATATTCCAATCGTGTCGCCCAACATATCAACACGAGGTGCGCCGCCCCTCGATCATATCATCCATCTCACAACATATCAGTTGCTCAGTTGCTCATCCACTTTTCGTCTACTAAAAACACCCTTGGAAATCAGGCTGGAGGATCCACATTGAGATGTTCATGTGCAAGAACATTGTCGCGTTGGTAATGATACACACCCTCCTAGGCGGGATTTCCACGCCTGGCCCACTCCGCATCCCTCGACTGCTAATCAAATGATAAATGATGTCGGCGGAATCGTGCACACCGCGATCCCTCCAAGCCAAACATCCGTGGTATACTATGCCTTGAATCAAAACCTCGTCATCAATATCTCGTGAGACCGTCGGTGGAAGGAAACGACTCACTAATATATTGGTGGATCAAGCCATCTAGGCGACGACGCAAAAGAGTTACCTCCGCCTCCTCCGTCTTCGCGGTCGGGGGGGGTGGAGTCTTCGATAATGGTAGTGGTTAAGAAGGAATCCAATGCTGTGGTGGTTGGTGAGGGGCTTCTGTTCGATGCTTGGTACGCCTTTATATAGGTTGTCGGTTGGGGTGTGTGTCAACTGCATTGGCCGTACGACTCTTGCTTCGTCCTCTGAAAGAAAACAAAAGAATAGGAGCGGGGATGATGGAGAGTGAGACGTACCATTCCTTTGCCCGGAACCCCCGAGCCCAGATGCAGGACAACAGCTATGCGAAGAAACAATTATTGGAACGAGACGTTGGCCGAACCAAACGCTGAGGTTTGCGTTAATCACACCCCCGGCGACGTATGCAAAATCAGGGGTTAATCGCGATATGATTCTACGAAGACTCAAAAGGAGTGAGGCTAAAAAATCTATTTGATTAAGACCCAACGTCGTCTTGAGGTACTCACTCAAGCTCCGAGGAAAAGGTATCAAAGGAAACCATTCGCTCAGGTCGAAGGGCACAAGCGTTGAGTTTCTACCTGGTGACTGATAACTGGATTCCGGAAACGACGAATCCCACAAAGAGTCCACTCGAACGGATCTTGGACGATCGGATGGTGGCTTGGCTTATTGTCCGAGATGTAACTTTTGTGGTCTTGGACTGGAACACTGGAACGTGGGGCCAGAGTTGAACTCGGTTTCTTGAACGATGAACAATAGTCGCCAAGGCGTTCCATGTTTGACGCAATGTGATAACCAGCCGGAGGTTCGTTTGGGCCTCAGAATGGGAAACAGAAGTGTCGATTAGTTGATTGCTTCGTGTGGGAGCTTTTGTTCCTGATAAACGGCGAGTTGCCCTATGACGAATGTACGGCGAACAATGGAACGTCCGAGGCAGATTCTTTTTGTTTGACGACGGAGCATGCTCACCTACCCTTACCCAAACACATTCCATCTTACATCTAGGACCGGAGGGGCATACAATCACGACCCGCAATGCACACCTTTTATCTTTGACAAAATTACCCGCCATTGGTGACGAGAACTGGTCCCTTTGCATCGATTGGTACAATGTCGTGAGGAATGGAGACGAGCATGGTGGAAATATGGGGTGAATAGGAATTTTCGCGGGGAGGCGTGAGGAGTGATGGGCGACGTTGGGTGACGTGGAGGGGGGGGTCCGAAATCCTGATATGCGTTCTGGAGAGAGGTGTAAAAACCCTGATTTTGATCAACATCTAAATGCCTCAAAATTAGGATTTGGCCACTTACACAGAGGTCGTTGAGCACTGCGTCTCACTTATTCCAGATCGAAGCCTAATCAAACCGTTGTGTTCATACTTCAGAAACTAAGTCCTCGGGTTGTCTTGTCGACAAAGGAGTACGTGGACCAGAGTCCGTCCATCAGTTGGAGCATGTACGTCGACATATCTCGATCTGTAATCTCGAGGGAGATTCAGATGAGATATGTTGAGGTACACGTATGATGTACTTGCGCGGGGTAGATGGGTGACGGGGCCCGGCAAGGGATGAGAAAGGGTTGTAGCGGGTTGTGAGCAGAGGAGGAACCATAGCGCAACGCATTGGGGGAGGGTAGATTAGGAGGGTTCGCGGCGGGAGGTGATGTAACAGGGAGAGTGTTACGAGGGGTAGGGTTAGGAGACTTGGCGAGGAGGTACGTCAGATTGATTTCATCAGGGGCCTCGAGCGAAGACGAATTGGCGTCCGTCGATCATAGGCCCACGAGGTGTGGGGCGGAATTATCATGATCATGATGGATGATCATGAACTCTGATGAAATCGCATGGAACCGGGTTGTGGTCCGTGCGCAGCTGAGGGGTTTGGGCAGTCGACTTGGAGGATTTGGTGGAAGGTGGCGGTGAAAGGATTTATGAAGGGTGAGCTGTTGACGAAGGAGCAGAGCTAGATGAACGTCGACTCTTCGAGGAATTGAGGTGGAGGAAGCGAAAGGAGGAAGTCGACATGTCGGCATTACCCCGCATGGGCCGGTCTGGACAACGTGGCAACTGAACAGCGAAAGCAGCGCCCGCTCCGTTCCATTTCACCCGACGCTCCTTTCCTCCTCCTCCTTCCTCCCTTTCCTCCTCTTCCTTCTCCTCCTCGTCCTTCCTGGCTTGCGTCGCACAATGTCGTCCTCACCAACCCCCGACCCCCAAATCCAAACAAAATCCTCCCGTTCCTCCTCCCAATCTACCGGTTCCTCAATTCCAATCCGTCCAAACCCACACCCATACGCCATAAAAACGACATCCACAGCTCTCCTCGCTCGATCCAACTCTTCCGGGCATAACATCTCCAGTACGACCAAGCACAACTACGTGCCCCTCTCCCCCTCTTCATCCGCTTCTACTTTTGGAGTGGGGAGGCATGGGAGGAAGGATAGTGGTGATGTTGGCAAGAGTGGTAGTAGTGCGTCTGGAGGGGCTGGGGGAGGGGGAGGGGCGTTTGGTGGGATACCGATGGATTATACTAAAGGTTCTATTGGGAGTCATCGGTATTCAAGATCGGGCGATAACTCCGTTTATCAACAACGAGACCGACGCGATACTCGTCGCCAGGGAGAAAGCGAAAGGGATAAAGGAAGAGAAAGTCCAAGGCCTTTACCGACACCACCCATGTTCCCTACTCATAACCCCTCCGATTCACTCGAAGAATTGAATTTTGGGTTCCCGACTGTTACGAGCGACACTCCTATTTCGTTGGGTAGGAGGAGTGGGAGAGCGAGTTTGGGGAAATTGGCTACTGCTAGTCAGACGAGTTTGAACTCGCAGCAGACGAACTTGACGGATTCATCTTTGACGAACTTGACGTCGTCATCCCAAACGGACCTCACTTCACTCTCTTCAACGACGTTCACATCATCACCTACATCCTCCGCAGCCAACTACCCCCCAACTCCTTACACCCAATCCCCTCCTTCCCCCGCTCCCTCCGCTCCCATGCCTTCAGCGAAACGCGACCTCCCTTCCCCACCACCCCGCTCCAACTCCCCTACCAAACGCGAGTTACCTACCCCTCCTCAAAGAGTCTCACCTCAACCCAACAGACTCTCTCCTTCACCCATCCCATCCTTCCCCACAGACCTCCCTCCGAACCCCAAATTATGGACTCCAACTCAGGTCGCTGCGTACCTCTGTGCGAGTTTGGGTGATCAATTTGGGCAACCTGAAATGCGGCTGGAGGTGGAGATTGAAGGAGGACATGGAGAAGTCGTCGATCTTGAGAGAGAGAAAGTGGAGAAGGAGATGGTGGAGTATGTGCTTGGGAATAGGATTGGAGGGAGGGTGTTTTTGAGGTTGGGAGAGGGCGATTTGGATGGGTATGTCGTCTTTTGTTCTCTCTTTCTGCTTTTTTATAGGGTGTTCTTTGGTTGGCTGTCGTTCGTTCTTCTTTCATCCTCGTTCGTTCGTTCATCCATGCAATCATCCATACCACCCACCGCCGTTCATTGATCCATCCATCCATCCATCCTCGTTCATTCATTCATTCATCATCCTCGAACCCTAACTAACCCCCAAACCCAACAGGTTCGAATACCGCCAAACTCTCTTATCAGCTTCTAGGAATCTGAGGCAGGGGGTTATTAAAGGGAGGATATGGGGTGGTGGATTGGGCGTTGTTAGGGATGGAGATGAAGGTGGTTCGTCACCCATACTCGACGGAGGGTCTCCCATACTCGCCGGCGGAGCTTCCGGTTCGCCCATCCTAAGTGAATCCCCTCCGCTAGTCGGTTCACCTGTACTTGGGGGCGACAAGAACTTGATTGAGGAACCACCCCTGTTTACCAACCACGGATGGAACTCGTCTTCTTCCTCGTTTTCGGAGGATGGGAGGGGGAAAGGAAGAGGACCGAAGATTGTGAAGATGAAATTGAAGAATCCGGAAGATGTGGTTGATGGGAGTATGATTGGGAGGTTGACTGCTAGTGCTTTGGGAATTGCGGAGGGTGAAGTTGGTGCTGGTGGGCATGGGAGGAGTGGGAGTGTTGGTGCCAAGGCTGGTGGGAATGGGGTTCCGTTCACTGGTCATGCTAATGGGAATTCGACTGGCTTCACCGCTCATGCGAACGGAAGTTCGAGTTCTCTTGGTCGTGAACCCACCTCGAATAAAGTGAGGAATATGGTGGAGACGTTTGAGAGGAAGAGGAGTGAGAGTGTTAGTAGTTCTTCTAGTGTTTCTAGTTATGGTGGGGAGGAAGGGAGGAGGTCTCCGAATAAGTTGGTTTTCACAGGTGAGTCAACTCGGATCGAGGTTGCGTTTGGGATGGGGTGGTTGACGAATGGCGTTTTTTTTTGTAGGGGAAGGTCCGGGTAGGTTCGTGTTTGGAGGAGAGGGGAGTCCGACGAAGAGTGGGTTTGGGAGGTTGGGGAGGAATGGGAGTGTTGGTGGGGAGGGGAGGGTTAGTAGGAATGGGAGTGATGAAGGGTTGGCAGGAGGAGGGAGTCCGAGGAAAGGAGGGAAGGGGAGACCTTTACCTGACCCTCCTGCTCATCCTTCTATCCTGCCTGAAGTTGGTCCTGGGTTGGCGGAGACTGGTGTGGGATTGGATGTTGGTGGTGTGAAAGGACTAGCGGAGACGACGGCTCCCCTCCCTCCTTCTTCCGACTCTGTCAAACCCGAAGAATCTACGAAACCCAAGGTCGAAGAGTCTACGAAACTCGGACCCAACCCCGAAGAAGAAGAACCTACAGTTGAAGAACTCCTCGCCTCCCAACCTCATCCCGTGTCAAGTTTACCAGGTTCGTGGAATTGGGGAGCGAGAGCTTGGGAGGAGATGGATGCTTTGGCTGGTGTTACTGTTAAACGTGCGCCTGTTGAACCTGGAGCGAAGGGTCAAGAGGGCGGAGAGGAGAAGGAGAAGGGAGTTTATAAGACTTTTGGGAGGAGTTCGAAGGGCAAGGGGAAGATGTTGGGAGAGGGAGGTGGGAGGGAGGAGAGGAGGGTCGTCACTGCTATCTTTGCGCCTTCTGTTGAGAAGGGAGAGGTGGTTGAGACGCGTGAAGATGTTGAGGATGGGTCTGCTCAAGTCCATTTGAACGGGTCGGCGAAACAGGATGGTTTGGTTGGTGAGGAAGAGGTGGAACGGAGACGGCAGAGCGAAGCTGATTTGCAAGCTGAGATTGTGAGGACTCGGGGTTTGCTTGAGGTGTTTGGGGAGAGGTTGGTTGAGGTTGAGAGGAAAGTTGGGGAGTTGGAAGGGGTCATGGCTGCGAAGAGCCAGAGTGAGGTTGTGGAGGTGCAAGTTGGGGTTGGAGCGGAGGTTAAGCAGAAGGCAGAGCAGGAGGTTCAGGTCACTCCCTCGCCTATCGAAGAACCCACGCCGAATGACCAGGAGAAGGAGAAGAAGAAGACTCGCGCTGTCGTTCCTTCGCGTAACCCATCTTTCCTGGCTAGGACGTTGAGGCATCTCTACTCGAGCCCGAAGAAGCAAGAGAGGTTGTCGGAGAATATGGAGGTGTCGGATATACCTTCGTATATGCTATGGGTTGGGTTGGGAGTGTGTGCGGTTGTGCTTAATGTCGTTGTTAGGAAGTTAAGGGGGAGGCGGTAGGCGAGTTGAGTTGTTGGTGAAGGTGAGTTTTAGCGTTCTTTGGTCTACACGATCGACCAACGCTCACGGTTCGATGGTGGTTTAGCTTTCTCGGTCGACCCGCTGCCAAACAATACATCTGTCTATGGTGTCCATATACATACACGTCGTTCCTCAATCTCGATTCACGACTTCTCACGATGCTTTACGACTTTACGACCTTCTTCATCGCTCGATCCGTTTCTTTCATTGATCACGGACATACATGATAACATCCACCTCTTGATTCTCTTCCCACTCCTCGACTCCCAAGTTTCGTTCACAGTTTAATCTCGACTCTCGATTCTCCTGTCGTTGAATCCCCATCCCGTACCGTGAAGAGTCGACCCCGTTTTTGTTCTGACTTCCTGTTGTCATATATCCTACGTTCTTTTACTCGTACTTAGCCCCTAAAGTTTGTTCTTGTGCCGTATAGTAGTTACGTTTGGAGCGTTTGGTGGTAACTTATTGTAAAGGAGTGTTTTGTGGTTGGTAGTGAATTCAATACATGTGCTGGTGGAAATGTTGGGAAGGTGGGATGCAAGGTGGGATGTGGTTCGTCAGTAAGGCTCCACTGATGTCATGAAATCGTCCCTCTTAAGGTGGGATGGTCCCTCCGTCGATCTCGTCATTCATCAATAATGTCTCCAGTGAGTCCCTCTGTCCTTGGAAGTATACGAGACGGTGGGTTGAATGAGAATCCACTCGGTTCAGAAAAAGATAAAATCCAAGCAGGGTGAGCCCATCGAAGTCGGAGATAAAGTCGTTGTACCCTTCAGAGGGAAAGCGTGAGGGTGTGGTAAGTTCATGTCTCCCTCCAACAGCACGGCTATTCAGCCTCGGACATGCCTCTGGCGTGGCGTCGCTAGGTGGAAGCTGTCATCACTAGCAAAGATGATATGGACAAGGCGGAGGAGTTGGACGTGACAGTCAAGAACCCACCCAAGGTGAATAGGCTGAACTTGACGAACTGAGAACGTGCTAAGTCACTGTGTGGTAAAAGGTTGTATTCACTGATCAGGTGTGCCAATATCGTTCTACGTATGTGATGAATGGTGGGGAAACTGACTAGGGGTTTGACAGCATGGACACACCGTCTCTCATAATCCTGGGACCCTAACGCATGTCGAGGACTGATCTTCCGTGAAACTTCACTGTGTCAGTGGTGGTGTGGCAAGGAAATAGTTGTGGAACGCTGCAAGTATCGTCGCGGGTCAATGGAGCTGGTTTCCAGTTTCTAAACCTGCAGAATGAAATTCCGTATCCATCCTGAGGGCACGTCGATCGAATGTCGGAACGGTAAGGTGAAGCGCCTGCCGGGGACTAGGAGGTGGAACGAGTTCCAGGTCCAGTCAATCGAATACGATGTAGAAGCGAGTATGTCCATCCACACACCCACGCACCCGCCGGAAGGGACTCGCTCCCTGTTGTGCTCGGCGCCTGGTACCCCCGTCAGGCCCTCAAGAGCCCTCAAGAGCCCTCAGGATTGCCTCCCACACTACCGTCCGCTTTGCGCCTGGATGTCCCAGCTTCCAGGCGTCTCCGATGAGCTCATCTGCGCCGATCCTCTTATTGTTCGAGGAATCAAGCTCAAACAAAGTTTTGATAGCCTGCCCATCCTTTTTGTTTCGGCGCCGCCCTGATTTCCCGGTGAGAACTGATCTTCCGACGATGATGTTTCCTGTCCGACAGAATATGTCAGGACGAGGTAGGTAGGCCCCGGGTGGGTGGTGAAGTCGCGAATGTCAGGTCCTGCCGATGAACCGCGTGATTGTCTTGGTGAAGCCGTGACAACGTATCGATAGACTTTGCCGCGGCTTTTTGTTCTCATTCTCTTCTTCCGGTCTTACATTTTCCTCCCTGCCCCGGACTGCGACATGGGCTCATTTATCGCAGTATCATTTCCAACATCGCTTGGGTCTGTCTCAGAACGGCTCAGAACCTGTTCCTTGCGATGCCCATCTTATTGTGTGCAAAACGTGACATTTGTATGTTCGTTCTACGACACCTTCCCAATCAGGCAGGAGCTCCGAAGCAGACAAAGACGACATACCTGTGGTCTTACTCGGCTATAATACTTATTGTCTTCTCCCTCCGGAACGACAAAACACCTGCTGAACCCGTTCGGCAACATGAGCTTTGCTAAGGCACCGGAATATGAGGGGAGGTAGGCACCGCATGTATAAAAGGGAGACCGACGAGCAGCTAACCTCACCAACCAATCCACATCCATTTCATCGTCTCTTCAGTCTTCCTTATCATCCTCATTCTTACAATGGATACCTTCTTCACCACCACCATCATCGAGGACGTCACCCCCATCGACCGTGAGGACGGTGGAGGTGGAGGCAACTCTTACTGCGTCGTCTGCAACACCACCCCGATCAACACACCCACCAACGAGGAGGACGGTGGAGGGGGAGGAAACTCCTACTGCATCGTGGCCTAGATGGCGCGATCTTTAACTTATTCGACTTCTACATTCGTGGGTTACCTCGCTTGACTTTCCCTGGTCTTCGTTTTGTTGATAAGCCACCCGACGACTGTAGGACATTCATTTGTATTTGGACTCACCAACGCATATTTGTGGGGGACGGAGCGGGTCGAAATGCGGCGTGCACAATTCCGCCAGCATCGTTTGTTATTCATTTCCTGTATTTGGAGGGCTTCGGAGGATGGGGTCGGGAGATGGATAGGCGTGTAAATTCCGCCTAGTGGGAGGGTGTATCATTATTCGTTCTTCAGCAATCATTGTATTTCGCCGCATGCGACAAGATATCTTCACAACATCTCGTTTTCGAATGTAAGAGGCGTGAGGGTTGACCATCCAAAGCTATTACATTTTGATTGACCGTGTGTAGATGACGTGAACATGACAATGGATTGAATTCGCGCCTCCGCCAGATCGATAGACCAACGGCACAGGGAACCCACATCCGTCGTCTGGTGAAGTTCTTCCGGTGATGGTCCGCCGTGGTGAGAGCTTGAGCGTACCGGTCAATTTTTTAAGCCGCCGAACCGGCTTGCGATGGAAGAGTCAACGGTCTTCGCTACGTGCAAGACTAGGACATCTTCATAGAAGATAAATCTGAAGCGAAGGCGTGTGAGTGATAATCGGAATTAAAACTAGGGTAGCAACTGGTGAACGTACCGCTGAACCTAGCGCGAGGCACCGATCTAAGGTCCAAGAAAATGCGAGACGGAAATCATCTGCCGAGGGGCATCAAAGCCCTCCATCGTCTAGGAGGGCTGGGACGTAAAAAGTCAGGACTCCTCCAGCATCTGCGACGTCGCCGATGTAAACGTAGAGGATCAAGCAGTGATTGTGACATATACCTGTAACGAAAACTTGAGAATGATAGGGGAAAGGGTGAAAGAGACCAATACCAACAAGCGATCGTAGCGTTCGAAACAACATGACTGTTCAAGAATTTGAGGAAACTCTTGATCGACACCGTGACGCTGTATATCCGATTTCGATCTTTGTCCTTTTCTTGTTGAACTGTTTCCTCGTCAACGAGGGCCTTCTCTTTCCCTTTTCCTTTGCTCCTGGCTTTACCTCGAGCGGCGCCTGGTTCTGCGTCGGATTCCGGTTCAGTTTCGGAACCTGAAGGTGGGTCGACTTCCGCTGCCTTGGAGATGTTAGCAGATTCGTCCCCGTCCTCGTCTCGGGCTGACCGGCAAAAAGAGTCAGGCACGCTCAGTAGGAAGCCTTCCCATCGATTCATCCGACGAACTCACCCATCTTAGGAACCACACAGTTCTCCCATCTGACTTGAACGCCAACGCCAACCGTCTTCACACCCATCTCAAAGATTCCACTGTTCGAAGCAGAGATTACGAGAGTTTGAGAAAGCTGTTTCAGGTGATCCGTGGGAGGGCGGAGATTGGGGAGAGGGGGTAGGAGGATGTGGACCTATAAAAAAGGGTATTAAGTAACAGATGCTAGAGTGGACGAATGAGACAGACATCTGGTTCGGGACATAAGGGCTCTGTCAGCCTTTTCACGTCGGCTGGTTTCAGAACCTCGATGTTCACGTCGTAATTTAAACTTTTTCGCCGACCCTGGCGCGTGGTACCAGTGAGTTCGAACGTTAGGACAGCCTATCAACGACACCACAGTCAAGGAAGGGACATCAATGTCTGGGCGGAGTGGCACTTGAGTATAGAGATGAGACATACTTGATCGTTTTTCTTCGCCAGTTTCATGATGACATCGTCTGAGCCTCCTCCACTAATACCATTCGTGGCACCACCCATCGCACTGACAATCCCACCCAGAGCTTGGAGCAGAGAACCCGAGGCCAGCGACAGGGTGATAACGTTCTCGGCATTAGATTGAATGCGGTATGAGGTGAATATTGAGGGTACTTTGATTTGGCTGAGGGTGGCGCCAAAGTTCAAGTAAAAGATTACGGCAAGATGCAGACAAGACGTACGACCAAACTTGTATCCCTCCTTCATTGACATCGCTGTTGCAGATGATATGCATCTCTGTCGGGGTAAACTTGATGATACATTTCTTCTGGAGCTTCTCGATTGCCTGGATAATTCCTGGACGCGACCATATCAAGCGACCAGTTTACCGGGGAAAGAAGTTGCACTCACGGTGGAAGGTTGTGGGGCTATCGATGCATGCTCTGAATCGCATATTCGTAGGCGACAGAAATTGGTGGCGATTGTCTCAAGTTCAGGAGAATAAGTTCGCTGAATGGTGGTCAACAGCAGGATTGCCGGGCGCTAGCCTCTTGCCAGGGTGTGACATGGGTCCATGTGATCTCGTCACGCGTTTCCTCGCCCGAACAACACCACTATCTCGCTTTGCCTCATGTTCCGCACTCATCATCCTACAATTTCTTGCCTCGAGTCTTTTTTTCGAAGTTGATACCTCGCCAGCAAATTTTGCTGCTCCCCGGAAGGCGGGACACTGACGAACTAGCCACCGCCCCACTTGGAGGAGTGGTACGACCGGGACAAGCAGGTTCGACTTCCGCCAAGTTGGTGAGCGCTAATTAGTGCTCTCGTTCTCTTAAGATCTTCGATAGACATACTGAAATGACTGGTGGATCAGGCATATAACATGTCTCTCCTCGATCTCAGCTATGACGTCCTCCTCCACATCCTCCTTCGCTTGGATGATAGGTCGCTGTCTGTCATTGTTCTCGTCTGTCACCAGCTCTACCATCTCGGGATGCCTCGTTTAATGCGACACGTCTCCATTACCTCTATACGAAGGCTGATCCAATTTTGCACCTTCATGGATAGTGAACTATCGTCCCAATGGCTTCCCCACATCCGATCCTTGACCGCATCATTTATTCCCTATCTAGCGGAACACCAGCAGCACTCCCGCCCTTGGGCTGCCCGTGTGGCGATCCTCGTCCGCACCTCGCTGAAACTCGAAACGTTTGCGTCGGACTGCATCGAGGAGCTATTGTCGCTGGAACCAACCATCGGCGACGCCCTCACGGAATGCCGTTGGTTGGCGAGGATCTACCTCCTCGGAGCTGGCAACAGGGCAATCGAAACATTATCTCGCATGACCAGTCCCATTTGCAAAGTTCACCTCGCAGCCATTCAATCTCTGAGTGGAGCCGACATATTCTCTGCCCTCACTCCTTTCCACTCGACTCTTGAATACATCCACATCGCTGATTTTACGCTCCTCTCGAGTGATTCGCACCCGAGAGCCCGTTTTCCGATGGTTCGGAATATCTCCATGTTTTTCTGTACCTCGTCAGTCGACACCCTCCTCAAGCTGTTTCCTGAAGCTCGCTCCGTCTGGCTATACTCCTGTCGGATGTCCTCCAGCGCTAGTAATTGGGAAATACCTTGTTGGGGCTCGTTGGAAAGCCTCGAGCTACACGGCACCGATTTGTCAGATGTGATCTTGACATGTCCCATCGACAATGTCATCCTCTCCCCATTGGACGGGTTAGGTTTACTTACCGGACAAAGCGACACGATACCTTTCCTAAAACTCATCAAGGCTGCATCTCCGTCAAACCTCGAGATCCGGGTCACCACAGCCTTCATAGGCGAGCTCCTCGCTTATGACCTCGGATGCCTCATCCCACAAAGAGAATGTTTGGTCCTTCGAATCATTGATATGGACAGTCAAAATGCCGATTACATCATGGCTTGCCTTGTAATTCTGTTTCGTTATCTTCCTTGTCCTGTCCCTAACCCCCTTGATCAGGAAACTCTTATCACCAGTTTCAAGTCTGCCTCCACTCTCTTTTACTTCCAGTTCAGTTTATCTGGAATTCCCGCTAGTCCTCGCCTCTTTCCTCACAAGAAACTCGAGGCACGAATCCAGACCCTCGCAAACATACTACCCACTCTCCTCGCAGTCTTCCTCAACGACGATGAATCGGAAGAGTTTTGGCATATTCGTCGAGATGCCGAGGGTCAGGCACAGATGAGACATCTACCCGGGAAGATGTGCTTAGCGAATTATAGTTTTTGGCATCAAGCATCGACCAGTTTTCGTGAATATCTGTCTTCGTGAGCGTCTCCAAGGTGTTTTCTTTCACCCAAGAAGCTTACATTTTTTGGAGACTATCTGTAGAGCCGGAAGGTCGCGACACAGATTCACCCCTCAATCTTACCCAACCGCAGGAATCTATCTAACCTGTCTCAACGGACAATGCGTCTCTCACGTCCGCTGTGGCGCATCCACGATTATATGCTCTCCAAGAACGGTTCAGGGCCGGACCCTGGCACATTGCCATCGCTGCGCACTTGATTACCAAGTTGTCTGTATTTTCTTGTACTCTTCCTCGCCATCTCAATTTGTTCTCAATACGGATTTTGTTCCCTGTCCTCGGCGTCTCCGTCGCTTCATGCCTCTTCTTGAGGTTTTCGGACTTGACATTTGTAGGTCTCACATCCCAAGTCGAATGAACAACTAGATGCTAACTAGTCTTTATGCAGGTCAAACGAAAGGTGTATAATTATATGTTTCATCGACCATTCGTATCTCAACCAATTTGATGAGATCCGTTCATCCATGCATCCTGGGCCTGAATACTGAACGCGAGGATCCAATGCTACAAACCATGCATAGGAAACGATCAGACGACGCAAGACCGATCTCCCTTTCCGGTCATTTCTTGAATGACTCACGAACAATAACTTAAAGTCCTTCCGATTCCGAAGCTTTACCGATGACACACATTTTGCAATGTACATCGTTCCCAATTCCAACGCACCAGTACAAGACGGCAATGCTTCGGTCGTGTGAATCGAGAGAAGGCAGATGGGTATTGTGACCGTTTCTTCGTCCGAGCATAAGATTAAGAACCACAAGGCATCTCAAGGGTCGAAGGCGTTCGCAATAAGCATTACAGTCTGAGTATCCAAGATATTGATACATTTATATTGACATCGTAACTTCATTCCGTCGGAACTCGCACCCAACTCAAAGCCAGAATTTCCACCGAACTCATAATCTCGACTGAATGGTAGGCTGCATTTTGTTCAGAAATGCAGAAGCGATGGCTCGGCCTGTATCCTTGTCGAAGATCTGAAAAAAAAACGCGAGTTCATAGAATCCGTCAAAGCTTGAAAAAGAAAGGACGACGACTAACTTCACAACGAGATGTCATAATCCGCGATCCCATCGTAACCGACGTACTCATGATCCGTAAACATGCACCCCTGCGCAGCCAAAAGCATCGACATCGGTAGTATAACAGAAATGAAAGGGCGAGCTTACATCGAAGCGGGAGAATGAAAGAATATGTTCATCGCTTGAGTGACCCCAACCCCATTCGCTTTCTGCATCAGGCCGAGGACGACCAACGGTGTACTACAACAGCTGCTCATCGAAAAATGTCTGTCAGATGAATTTGAAACTGCATCGGGATGTCCACTGACTTGTCGATCAAGTAGGCGATGCAACCACCGTGTAGCATCCCAGCTCCATTCAACATTGCTTTCAGGCCAAGAACCGATGTCAAAACTCTTCCGATCTGATGGACTCTGGTTCGAAGACATACCTTTCGACACCCTCACCTCAGCAACAGTAGTAGCCTCCATCCTCCCCCTCTTCTCTTCACTCCTCTGCATATTAACCTCGACGAACTTCACCACCCTACCCACTCTATATCCGAAACACTCCTCATCTCCAACCCCATAGGACGCAAAGGTGTTATTGTTGAGTTGTTTGACATACTCTGGGACGTTCCCCGCTATCTCAGAAGCATCTCCGCTATTCGGTAAGGATGCAGGATCGACCCAGAATTGTGTGTTGCCTAAGATTGGGGGTGAAGGGGTCGGGAATACGGGGGAGAGGACTGGAGTTCTTTGACGGTGATCGACATGTGCACTGGAGTGACGCTCGACATGGGGACCAACCGCGGATGCCTGGTGAATCGATCTCGAAGACATAGTGGCGAGCGATAAGAGGGGAAGACAAAACAACAACACGCTCAAGCCCAAAGAATAAAGATATCCGGCTGACCCCAAGCGAGAGAACGAGAGTCTTATTGTCCGCTTATTGTTCTGTTCAAGTTCCAAGACCCGGCGAGATACTATCCCTTTCTCGTCCGAGATGACACATCAGAAATCTGTGACTTTTGAAGCAATCATATCCTCCAAGACGATGAGGATCCAAGAGACGGGGACACCAGCGCCAGCAGCGTGTTCGACGGGATCGGAATCATGTTTAACCGCCTGTCGTCGGCGGTGGTGTCGAACCAGAGATCCGGGTTCTATATGCCATGTTTCGAGTTATGAATAGTACGAATGGGACGGAACAGCAAGAACGGTGGAGGACAGCCAGCGCATACAGTAGCGTATGGGTCACCGCAGAATCGGAGTGTCGGAGAGGGTGCCGTCACTCTGTCACAGTTACAGTACGTTACTGTATGTGATGTGTGACAAAGTGACGATTGATCCTTTCGCAGCATCGAACTTACACTAAAGCGCCTGGCGTTGACCTGGACCCCAACACTCCACAGTTTTCACATTGAGAGGGATCTTGTTCAGAGGATCCCTTGCTGACACCTGATATAGGTTCTCGAATATGAATTTTCTTCACATCGGCGATGATATCCTGCTCCACATTATCGGTACTTCTCTTGATCACGAGACTTCAAGTCGACACCCATTGTCCTTGTCTGCCGAAGGCTTTATCGTCTCGAAATACCATTCCTTGTGGAAAATGTCTACGTTTCCTCCATAAAATCAATCATCCAGTTTGTCAAATTCATGGACGGCAAATCCTCGTCCCGCTGGCTCCCTTACATCCGACCCCTGGTGACATTCTTTCCCCCACATTCACTCGAGAACCAACGATACTTTCCTTCTTGGGCTTCTCGTGTTGCAACTATCATCCGCCTCTCTTTACAGCTCGAAGTTTTCCAATCGGATTCCATTGAGGATCTGTTAGAGGCTGAACCAATGATTGACGAAGCACTCATCGAGTGCGATACTCGAAATGTTAGCGTTCATGCGCAGTCCTATTCGCGAGTTTAACATCACTGCGAAAGATCCGTTGAAAGGGATGAACGCCTTCTCTGCACTCAGTTCATTTCACTCCGCAGTCACCTTTGTACGAATCGCTTGGCTCTCTTTACTTCCGAACGAGTCCCAGGTCCAACTTGAAATCATATTCCCGAAGGTTCCTGACCTCGTATTATTGTATTCCACCTCGCCCACACCTACCCTACTGCGGATATTCCCTAACGCTCGCTCCGTATTTTTGGCTTCCTGCCAGATGTCCTCCGACTCCAACATTTCAATTACACCATCCTGGGGCAAGTTGGATCATCTCATTTTCCGGGATGGATCTGTCGGAGATGGCGTTGTCGTGCCCTGGTACAGGCGAATTGTTTGTCTCTTGTTTGGATGGAGAGGCCGGGACGTCTGGACTTTCAGATTCAAAATCTTTTCTCAGGTTGGTCGAGGATACATACCCACGACATCTCGACGTCTTGGCGACTCAAGCCTCAACCATCGAGCTATCCGAGTGCGAGTTGGGCCGGTTTATTCCTCGAACGGAAATGTTCATGCTTCATGCCGTCGATATGAAGTCCAACCAAAACGCCGATCGTGTCATGGAGTCCGTCGTATGTCCCCTCCCTACAGACCTCAGTGTATATGTCATCTGACTGTTCCCTAGAGGGAATGATTGTAGACAGTCTGAAATCAGCCTCCTGCCTGTTTTATCTCGACATTAGGTTGAGGGGAAGTCCCACAGGCCCTGCTTCATTTCCAAACGAAACGCTTCAGGAACGAATCCAGGACCTAGCAAATGCATTACCATCCCTTCTCGCCGTTTGGCTTTGCGATGACGATGGGAAAGAGTTTTGGAACGTTCGTCGAGACGCAGAGGATAGCGGGAAGGCGGAGTTGAGAAAGATGGCAGGTCAAACGTGTTTGGATAATTGGAGCTTCCAATATTATCCCGCAAGTTTCCAAGATCATCTGGGAGCGTAAGTGCCTTCTATCTCAACTCCAGATGGGTCATAACACTGAGATTTAGACTGTCGTGGTGTCCCTAGACGAATACCGAACCTCACAACATTGGTTGAAGCATGGTCTTTGGACTGATAATAATGCAGAAATGTTTGTTGTCATATTGTATCCTCGTTGACGAAATATACTGGCGACCCAACTATCTAAATGTGAGAATGTGAGTGTTCGAGGTGGGGGATGTTGGTGTTGGTGGCCGGTAGCTGACATTTGGGCCGGTAGGACTTCCAGGCTATGAACAGCCTCGCTCACATAATATATCCAATATCGAGGCACCCTGAGGGGCTCGTCGCGGTGAGCGAGGGACAAAAGCAACCATTGGGATAATTACCCAGACTCGATCTCATACACACGAAGGGGTGACAGTCGCTCAGTTTGTTTACCATTCCTCAAATCATCGTGGGTACCAGGTATTCCGATCCGACAAGTACGCTTCCTCTCTAGTCGCTCCCTTGGTGGGTTTGGCGGGCGCTCGACGGAAGGCTGCCTTTTGTTAACGTGGGTCAAGCTGGCGATGATGGTCCCCGTGTATCTAACAGAGGTGACGATCCGGTAACTTCTGAAATAGCCTCAGCGAGAGTTTTGTTAGCCTCGTCTCGTTTTTGTCTTGGTGGTTTGACGTACTGTTACCCCCTGATCTTCAGCATCGACGAACTCATTGCGGAGTCTCATGTCGCCACCATCTTGTCCTAATTGGTTACTGCTCTTGGGTGGGTGTTTTGCGTTTTCGTACCAGAAGACCCTTTGGAACTGAGCATCACATCACACTGAGGCACTGGCAGGGATGATGGCTCTAGGAACTAGGGGCCTTGTGGGCGACTTCCATGAGAACTCACATCCTCACTGATCCCCCTGCTTTAAATGGACGCACCATTCTAGGTCCCAAGGTCATACATTTGCTCTGGGCCTCCAGAAACAACGTTGAAATGGATAATCTCGCTGAATCACCAAAGAATTCTGAAAGGAGCTTGGCGAAGGAATTAACAAGCATCATCGCGAGGTGATCGACATCCTTTCCCCCCATTCTTAAAACCAGAGGGTGAAGAGGGAGATTTTGAAGGGTACATATCGACGACGTCGAGCAAAGTTCCAGCGGAAGCAAATATTTGCATCCCAGACCATCTTCGAAAGGATACGATATCCTGCATGTGTCCTTCCCAAATATAACCAAGGTGACGTGGGAGGTGAACTTCAACCCAGAAACAATACTGAGGGGCTTTCACATCACATTGGGTAACAGAGACAACGTCATTTACTGCGTAACTTGCTGGACTACCTGCAGAATCACTTCGAATATACAATTGAAACTTAAGGACGCGTCTGAACATAACAGGCTACTGTACATTTTCGACCAACCCGGCAGGGGTTGTGACCTGTGACCTCTTGGACACGAAGCAGCGCGGCGGCGAAGGGGCTCGGGACGTGTGACTGACGGTCAAACTTGCGGCGGCGGGAGTGGTATGTGTGGTCCCCAAGGCACACTATCGCATCCCAAATCGTTCTGTTGGTTTTACGACGCTTCTGGAGCTAGAATAAATGCGATTGGACCCCGCGGGGCTGAAAAAACTGGAAAATTGGGCCGCGGGAAGGTCTGTCACACCCGGCAGAGGTCCTGGTGACCTGTGACCAAAGCCACGAAACGGCGAGTCTGAGGGCCCTGTGACCTGTGACCCACTGGGTTGGTCGAAAATGTACAGTACGTACGAACACAACATTGAGGTCAGTCACCTGAGGTCACCAATTTTAGATCTAAAATCGACAAGCTCGCTTTGATTGAAGAGCATCCAACCTGCCCGATGCCAGGTATCTGTCCAAGGTCGACCTCAGGCTGCTGCCTTCCTCTGAACAATGTCAGGCAACACATCCTTCACATCCAGCTCCAAAATGACGGCACCTGTAGCTGGCCTCCTCATCGCCCTGGCAGCTATTTCAAGCTGATCCAAGAAATTCTGGAGGTGTGTGACATTGAGGACAAGATCTTGGTAGTAGGCTTGTGAAGCCCCAGATGTGCTTGTCAAGATGCTAATTACTTGAGCACAGAGTTGGGCGAGGATGACCAGATCGCCAAATGCCCTGAAACTGAACACTACGGACATTCAGAGCAATCCAAGTGGAAGGTTAATCAGCTGGGAACAGGTCAATGAAGCTTTTGAGCCTTACAGCACCATGGAATTTGGAAATGCACAGTGAATTACAGTGCTTATGCCATCGGTCACTTATTGACCCCAATGGGGTGATGGGCGCCTTGTGAAACTGTGGGCGCTCAGTGGTTGGCTCTTTACAGGCAGTGCAACACCATTGTCTGTGGACCTGAAATCACTTGCTCTCGTTTCCTCTGCCGATTCTTATAGCAGGCATGTATCCATAGTCTGCTCATCTGCGCATAATCATATAGACTGACCTGCAGCCTCCAGGTGCTTGTGCATCTTGTCTTGATCTCCCCGATCTGCTTGGCCTAAGATGAGGAGGAGAGAGAAATTTCTTCGCACTCTCACACCAAAGTTCCTACCATCACGATCTCCCTCCCCTACCCCTCCACCTCCACCTCCACCCAATCCAACACCATCACAACCGTCATCAGAGCTTGTACCTCTTCTGAGAGACCCTGATCTGCCTACCTTCGTGACTTCTGTGGGACAAGATGTCACTGCAGCTTTGAAAGACATTGGGGAGGTTCTTGGGCACTTCCCATTTGTGAAGACAATTGGAGGGCTGACGGTTCAGATTCTCAAGATTGTAGAGGTTAGTCGTCACAATTGTCTCCAGCATGCAAACTGATTCAATGACTTGCAATCATAGCAAGTGAGGGATAACTCCGAAAAATGGGAGCAATTGGGTGACTATACATGTTGAACTTTCCATGTACTTGAGACTCGGCTTTTAAGTGCTCCTGGTGGCGTGGACTTGGACATACAACAATCCTGTGACGAACTTGCAAGGTCGGAGCCTTATAGAGTTGATATTCCAAAATGTCTCTTAACCAGAATTTGTCATAGGAATCTGAAGCAAGTTCTCGACAGGGCAAAGTCCAAACAGAATGAGAGCCTTGCTCTGCAGTTGGGACACCACCAGCTCGATCAGGAGCTCCAGACGGAGTTTTATACACTTCTCTGTGAACTTCGTGACATATTTCAGGTAAAATCATAGGGACAAGTTGACTTCAGTGGCATCACTGACAACCCAATGTGTCAACAGCTTGACATTAATTTGAGCACAAACCTGAAGGCTTCTGCAATTGAACAGACCGTGACAAAGCTTCTGGAGAAAATTGAAGAAGTGGATGCCCACGTGAAAGATGGGATTCTCTTCCAACAGCAGCAGGGTATGTCGGTCCTCCGAATTTGGATGCCAGGGCTGACATCGTTATGGGGAAATAATAGTCAAACTCCTTCTCCTTGGTCAGCTTCGAACATTTGCGGTCAGAGGCACAGAGTGGCAACCCAAGCTTGCTTGCTATAAGGACACTCATGAAGAGATCCTTCATGAAATCGAGGAGTGGTGTGTACTGACCACCACCCCCATTGCATACCTTTGTGGTGTAGCTGGACTCAGGAAAACTACCATTGCCCACACTGTTGCTCACTCACTCCACAACCACCAACTCCTTGGAGCTAGCTTCTTCTTCTCTCGCGATGACACTCCCTGTTGTACTGGATGCAATGTTTGGGTGACCATTGCCTATCACCTCGCCTACCATCACCAATCGTTCCAGACCTGCCTTTGCAACATTTTGTAACAACCCATTCCATCAACATTGGAGCATCAATTTGATGAACTTCTCTGGGGCCCATTAAAGGCATCAGATCCACCCACTTCGCCCCTCATAATTCTGATGGATGCATTGGATGAATGCAATGATGCTGTTGGCATCTTGCGGTCAATTTGTTGAGGACTGGATTGCCTGAGCGGCCACATCAAGTTGTTCCTCATGAGCCGCCCAGAGACCCAGTTTGACAAAATAGTGCATCCTATAGATACTCTGCGTCTCCGCATCGATCTCAACACACCCTCGAATCTGCAGGACATTGGAAGATACTTTGATGACTGATTGGGAACTATCTATGCTGACACCGAAGGTACCAGGTTATTCTCTTGGCCAAACCCCCAGCTAAGCCAACACCTCCTGGAATGTGCAGGCGGCCTCTTCATCTGGGCTTTGATTGTGTGCGATTTCCTTGAACAATCCCCTGATCTGGATGCAGACTTACCTCTCATCCTCAATCCACCCCTTGATGCAATGGATGACCCTGAAGAAATGCTTTGGGCTGTCTACCGTGTTGTCCTTGAACAGGCATACAGTCACTTGAAGCAAACAATTTACCAGGATAGTTTCTGTCCTCTCCTTGCAGCGATCATGTCTGTCACAGAGCCTCTCACTCTTGTGAATTTGACTAGCCTTGTTGGGATTAAGGACACTGTTGCAAAGGCCATTGTTGAATCATTGCATGCTGTGCTCCGCTCCCCTCTCAATCCTGTATCAAGATTTGATCACAATGAAGCAACTGTTCGGGTCGTACACCCCTCCTTCTATTGATATGTTACCGATCCTACGAAGAAGTCTCCCTTCCTTGTTAGCATTCATCGCACTCACTTGTGGCTTGCTTCCCAATATCTTGAACTCGTATGTCAATCCAGCTGCCAGATAGATGCACTCTTGGGGAAGTCAGCTGCATCACCTGGTCCAGCTTGCCATTTGTCCCTTCAGGTGGGACTTGATTCACTAGAAGCCTAACCACAGAGCACATCTGATATTCTGTCAAAGACAATAGAGAATGCAAATGCCCACGAACTTTACGTGATTCACACCTTGCTTTCGACGAAGACCACGATCAACCTCAACTCATTGGGGGCGATCTTGGATACCACATTTGTTGCAAGCATATCCAAGACAGACTCTCAGGAACTCATTGATCTGCTACAACAGGTGGGTTACCTATAACCTACAAACAACTAGTATTCACATCGCTATACTTTTATACCTCCACAGATTTTACAATTCTTTGATGAGCATAACTATTACTGTCGTCAAGCTACCTCCTTGTTCCCACTACCTTTCAGCAAAGACCAATACTCCCCAAGTTCATGAACTATTCTTCACAGGATTTTGATCTCAGTGGTGGTGGCGTTGGAAAATCTGCCTCAAAGCTTCTTCCTTACAGGCATTGAACTCAGTAACAGAGATCCAGTTGGTGGCGGAGGATTTGCTGACATCTATCTCAGGACATGGCTTGGCCAAACAGTGGCTATGAAGTGCACGAGGATTTTTTATGGATGGGGTATTACGAGAAAACGGCAACCCATTCAGCTATTTTTTCCAGTAGTAATGGCCAGCGGACCATGCATATCGACCATTGTTAATGTGCCAGTGGACTCGGCCAACATGTGTCCACGGCCCAGCAGACATGCCATTGGTATTGTATCAGCTGACTTATACCGTTAGGCCGCTGAACCAGTAGTAATGGCTTAGCCGACCTTAGTAGAATATATGCCGACGATCAGTCCACTGTACATTGATAATATACTGGTGGACATTCCATTAGTAATGGCTCAGCTGACCTATACATTTCACAGTGCCGGCAGCAGATTATCCACTTTTTGGGTGGGTGCTGGGGACCTGCTCATGCTATGAGACCCAATAGGATTGTAATAGCAATCCTTTGCATTTTGAGCAATGACCCCTGGTTCGCGGTTGTCAGGCATTCCGTGGTAATGTTTGCAGGGACCAACAGTAACCCAGCAAACTGGTATATTGACAAGAAATTATATGCAGAAGCAATCCTTTGCATTTTGAGCAATGACCCCTGGTTCGCAGTTGTCAGGCATTCTGTGGTAATGTTTGCGGGGGCCCAGCAGTAACCTGGCAAACTTCTATATGTGCCAAGAAATTATATGCAGCTGACTGCATGTTACAGTAGAGTGATCGCAAGACTTGTAGCTGGTGGGAATGCTATCAGGCTCTATCTCAATGTAATCCAACGGTCTCAATTCTGCAGGCAATAACGGCACAAAATTCATGGTTAAAAATGCTGCAGATATTCTCTATTCTACTGCTGATGCATGCCGGTGCAATGCCTGGGTATGTGCGACATCGTCAATATGTGTCTAAGTACAGGCGACATGGTCAAAGGTTATTTCCGTGATATTGTACCTGCCGGTAAAGGCGGGCAGGTCAAAATACTCTCCCAGATGCTTAAAAGCCTCCATTCTACTGCCAACACATGCCGGTGCAATGCCTGGGTATGCACAACATCATAAATAGGTGTCTAAGTACAGGTGACATGCTCAAATGTAGTTTCCACAATATTCTACATCCCGGCAAAGGCCTGCAGGTTGAAATACCCTCTCAGATGCTTAAAAGTCTTCATTCTACTGTGGACATATGCTGGCACAATGCCTGGGTATGTGCGACATCATAGATCAGTGTCTAAGTACATGCGATGTGCTCAAATGTGGTTTCCACAATATTCTACATCCTGGTATCAGGTATTGTCTCAGGTCGCATACCTGGACCCCCCCTATTTCGTTATATTTCCACACATTCCATGTCTCCCTCATGCCCTACTTCCGCTCGTTTTCCCATCGCTCTGATTAGTCGTATGAACCCTCTGTACCATTGCGTTTATAGGTGTCACTCTCAGCATTTCGGTCTGCTCTATCATTGTTGTCCTTTTTGCCGCTTCTGTAATGCCTATTGATACTTTCAGATTGACCTTCTGGAAGACCCTTAGAAGCCTAAAAGTGTCAGTATTTGAAGGAAATTGGGAATAATGTGGTGGGCGGATAGTCCCTTGGCAATAGCTCTCCATTTATTTTCTCAAGGGTTGTTTTCCCACCCAAAACATGTCTGGAAAAATCCAGGTCCTTCAAAGAGACCATTAGGACCAATCTACCGCTTCAGAATTCCTTAGGAAATGACACTTCAGACACTACAGACCAATGATTCACCTCTGAAAGAAGTATGATACCCTCAATTGACCAATATTAGGGGATCTAGGATAACACGCATCATAAGACAATTCCTAGGATGGTCTAAAAGCATGAGGGAATTTTTGGTCATTTTTCCATGATTTTAGAGGCCCTGGGAGGATAAAGAGAGAGCGATCCTGAGGAGGAGATCAGACTGTCCAAGGCAAAAGAGGACAAGGAA
>KL197716.1:374640-397440 GCA_000697665.1 Jaapia argillacea MUCL 33604
CCGGCCTTTGCAGGGATGTAGAACATTGTGGAAACCACATTTGAGCATATCACCTGTACTTAAACACCTATTTATGATGTCGTGCATACCCAGGCATTGCGCCGGCATGTGTCGGCAGTAGAATAGAGACTGTTAAGTATCTGAGAGAGTATTTAAACCTGCCGGCCTTTGCGGGGATGTAGAACATTGTGGAAACCACATTTGAGCATATCACCTGTACTTAGACACCTATTTATGATGTCACGCATACCCAGGCATTGCGCCGGCATGTGTCGGCAGTAGAATAGAGACTGTTAAGCATCTGAGAGAGTATTTAAACCTGCCAGCCTTTGCCGGGATGTAGAGTATAGTGGAAACCACATTTGAGCATGTTGCATGTACTTAGACACTGATCTATGATGTCACACATACCCAGGCATTGTGCCGGCATATGTCCACAGTAGAATGAAGACTTTTAAGCATCTGAGAGGGTATTTCAACCTGCGGGCCTTTGCCGGGATGTAGAATATTGTGGAAACCACATTTGAGCATGTCACCTATACTTAGACACCTATTTATGATGTTGTGCATACCCAGGCATTGCACCAACATGCGTCGGCAGTAGAATGGAGGCTTTTAAGCATCTGGGAGAGTCTTTTAACCTGCCTGCCTTTACCGGCAGGTACAATATCATGGAAATAACCTTTGACCACGTCGCCTGTACTTAGACACCTATTGATGATGTCGCACATACCCAGGCATTGCACTGGCATGCGTCGGCAGTAGAATGGAGACTGGTCAATGTAGCTATTCTGTGCATTATAACCTGGCAGCTGCCATGAAATCCATTCCGCACCTGATTTCCTGAGTGCCAGGTGGACGTCGGCTGGCCATTACTAATGTACACACATAGTAGGTCTATAAGGTCAGCTGATACATTAACAATGGCATGTCTGCTGGTACATTATCATAGGCAGTGGACGCCTGTCGGCTGAGGTCCGCTGGCACATTAACAATGGTCAATATGCAATGTCCGCTACACATTACTATTGGGTCAAGATAGCTGAACAGTGTGAAAACAGAAGAATGTATGGTCCACTATTCTTTCTCAGACCGGAAATTCATCCATTGCAGGCATTGTTTACGGAAGTGCTAGTATGGAAGCATCTCTCAAGTCCATATGTCCTCCCTTGCCTTGGAGTGTCCGATTTATTCCCGGATCTTCTGACCATTGTATCACCCTGGATGAAGCATGGGAATGTCTTGCAATACCTGCAAAAAATGGAATTATTGTTGGAGGAAGTTGACAGATTGGTGGGTTGACTTTCTGACGGAACCGGTAGACTGACCAAGGACTGAAATGTGCAGCTGGAAAAAATTGCTGAGGGACTCGAATATCTTCACGGAGAGGGTATTGTGTATGGTGATCTTCGTGCCAGGGTAAATCATACAGTGCTCGCTCCATTGTCGAACTTACCTGTCTTCCCATTAGTCGAGTATTCTCATTGACGACGAACTCAACCCACGGCTCACTGGCTTCGGCCTTGCAGTCACTGAAGAATCCCAAGAAGAAACTGAACCAGTTGGTTCATTGAGATGGATGGCCCCGGAACTTATCTTCCAGCCGAAAGGACTAGAATTTCGTCGCACTCGCGCAAGCGATGTGTATCCCTACGGATATGTTTGTCTTGAAGTACGTCGCCTCTTTCTTGATTCTATTGCACCTTTCCGACCATCGCAGCTATACACCGGAGCCCCGCCATTTCCCAAAATTTGGATCGAGCCCGAAGTCGCGACTCGAGTTATGAGTGGTCATCGGCCGAAACGACCCACGCAAGCTGAATGTAAAGGAAGGATAATGAATTCCGAGCTGTGGGAGCTCATTACGAGGTGTTGGAGCCAAGAACCTGAGAGCCGACCTGATATGGGAGAGGTAGTTGCACAAATGAAGAGGATCGTCGGTTAGGGATTCAATCAAAGTTGTCGATTGTATGAGATTGTTGGGAAGGTCGTTTTGCCCGATTTTCGTAGTATTTCCATCTCTTCTCTTGTCTCGACTATGTATATCTCATCTAGCGAATCGACGGTTGAAAAACAGAGACATTTAACTAAGTGGCACAACAGTCGCATCTCCGGCGCAACTTAGGGACGGAACCTTCATAAAACGACAAAAATGTAGACCAGGAAAATTGGATACGATTACGCTGAGAATCCGAGGGGGGGATTCGTCGTGACTGGGCCTTGAAGAGACGACGTCCTCAGAGTTTGCTCTCCAACTGCCACGGCGATAGCTGAGTTGGGAAAATATCACCTAAGTCGTACGAAGGGAAGCGACGTGGGTTGACAAAATTCAACTAATGAGCCCTAATTCGGTTGCCAACCTGCACTCGGGAAGACACTTCCATCTCATCCCACCTTGGTTGATGGCCGGTACTCGTATTCAAGTACACACTTCAAATGACCGAGGTTCGCCGAAGGGGTCATCTATGCGGCGGTGGGAGATATAAGTAACCGTCGTTAGTATCATCTTTGAGAGTTCGCTCCCAAAGCAACGAGACTGACCTATGACAGTGGAACAATTCGCCAATACCCCTCGTCCAATGCGCTCGCGACATCCCAACCCTCCTCTATCCCGTCGCCCTTAGTCCTCCTGTACCGTCCTGGCGTCACATCCCACGCAGATACAGTCACTTGTTCCATGGAGGTAGTAAGTTCCATGAGTCGTTTCGCGGTCCTCAAGTTGGAGCTGGAAGGGTGAATTTCGAGCCACAATAATGGGGTGCTGGCGCCCATTATGAGGGTTTCCAGATTGAATGAAGAGAAAGATGCAAAGAGATCGTCCGGGGTGCAGCCCTGTACTGTGGTTAAACCCTCCCGTTACAGCGTTATCATGGATACTTAACTTACCTGAAGGCGACTATCGTACAGATAGAAGTGATTCAGACACAGCAGATTCTTTGAAATCGAGAGAATGAGAGTCTCCGTGAAGATGCTTATCGTGATCGTCCGTCCATCGCGCGTGTGATCTCTATACAAGCAGAGCGCACCCAGCGACTGCCCAAAACCCACCAGTTCGTCAATCAAACCACGCTCGGTAGAGGCCATAGTATTGATTCAGACCCGTTTTACAGGGCGATCAGCAAAGGCACCCAAGATTCCACGAATGGAAGTCTCAAGAGCCGAGGTGTGAGGAGCGACATCATCAGACAGAATGAACTGCATTGGTGTTGGCGTACGCCAACACCAACACAGCTCGCGTAACTCGGATTGCGATTTAACAAGCATAGCAGGTGGTTCGAATCTTCAAGGGTACCATACCCCACGCTAACCAAGGAAAGTCGACGCAGCCGAAATGGTGCGGAGTCCAACGACGGCAACAATCTGGATGCGAGAGAGGAAGTTCGCAATGGGGAATCGATGATGGAGAGGTCGATAAGATTGGTGAGTGTCTTGAGGACGTCACATACAGCTTCGAGAAGGCTGCCAGACCTGCTTCAAGTGGGTGGGCAGAGGAGGGTGAGTTTGCGCACCATGGTAGCAAATGAGGACTGAGGATCGGCAGATAGTATGGTGGCAGACCAAGCATCGTAGTCGTCGGAGATTCTGATTGTATGGTATAGGATGGGAGTGGAGTATGCGTTAACGGCTGTGGAGACGAGGCAGAGGTTGTAGAGATCTCTAGCTTCGAGGACAAAGCTTGAGACCAAGCCTTGTATTTCTACTGGAAGGTGTAGACTTGTTACGGCGTCTCTCATACACAGAGTTCAAAGGCGAGCAATGTTCTGTGTATGGATGGAAGGTGCACCGCTGCTGGCGGCGCACGTGGCAGATGGCTGACGTTGCATGCTTGGACCTTGACTTTGACTCACTCAATCCCCATGATGATGATCGAGCTCGCTGTTGTAGGTCCTCCAAACACGCGCATAGTTTGTTCCTATAGCCGTTGGATACGTATCATCGCTGTGATGCTGGGTTGTGCTTTTACCAAGCTTTGTACGCTCAGGCTCTCGGCCATCCTTAAGTCAACAAACCGTTGCGTCGCCGCACCCGTTGTCAGGGGTGTACACTGTTAAACGACTGATAACCCGAGAGGCTTCTCGCCCTCCCCTTTCACTGGAAACTGCGCCTTGACAGGATGGGTCCATAAGCTGAGGTGTTGGTTCGGAATCCCCAGGCTGACTGCGGCATTTGATATCTCGTCATTGTAAGCACGTCTCTGGCCCTCTTATCCAATTATCTTTGGCACTATTCCTGTTGGCCCGTTCTTCGCTCCGACGCGCGTTGTGACTCTTCCCTCTCATTGACACCACATCCTTCGTGGGCGAGCGAGCTCCTCGCGTATGACTTCGGATGTCTCATCCCACAAACAGCATGTTCGGTCCTTCGAATCATTGATATGGATAGTCAAAACACTGATTACATCATATATGGCTTGCCTCGTAATTCTGCTTCATTATCTTGCTCGTCTTGGAACCTAACCCCCTTAACAGGAAGCCCTCATCGCTAGTTTCAAGTCTGCCTCCACTCTCTTTTACTTCCAGTTCAGCTTATCCGGAATTCCTACTAGTCCTCGTCTGTTTCCTCACAAGAAAATTAATGCGAATGCAGACCCTCGCAAATACGTTAGCCTGCCCCCTCGCCGCCTTCCTCAACAACGACGAATCGGAAGAGTTTTGGCATATTGGTCGATGCCGAGGGTCAAGCGGAAATGAGCCATCTACCCGGGAAGATGAGCTTAGCCAATTATAGTTTTTGGAATCAATGAACGACCAGTTTTCGGGAATGTCTGTCGTCGTGAGCGTTTCCAATCTGTTTACTTTCATGGAGAAGCTCATATTTCTTGGAGGCTATCTGCAGAGCCGGAAGCCCGCGACACATTCACCCCTCAATCTTTTTGAACTGCCGGAATCCATTCGGCTTGTTTAAACAGACAACGCGTCTCTCGCTTCCCCTGCGACGTATTCAAGATTATACGCTCTGCAAGAACAGCTGGCAACCAGACCCCGACACCTCGCCTTCGCCGCACACTTGATTATCAAGTTATTTGTATTTTTATGTATTTTGCTTGGCTGATCTCAAGTTTGTTCTGAATGTGGATCCTGTTTCGTTGCTTCGGCGTTTGTCCTCTATGGCCTCTCCTCTTGCGGTTCCTATACTTGACATTTGTAGGTCTTATATCCCTTATCTATCCAGTCGACTTAACGGCCTTTCGGTAGGCCCGGGTGCTGACTGGTCCACATTTAACTTTAGACAGGTCAAACGATTAGTTTTGCAGCTTATTGTTGAGGGGACCAATTTTCGACTGTGGCCTGGACATTGCTCAGCTCAGGCTCCGGGAGAGTGACAAAAAGTCGTATCCTGGTACAATAAGCCAAGTTACCGTCCGAGTGTCTGAAATCCGTCAGAACTGCGCCGTCCTGGTGGACTCTTAGGAAATGCGTGTAGCGGTAGGTCACCGGGCTATTCCAGGTTAACCGGAACCAGTAACCCCGACCTTGTCCCTTCGAGATGAGTGAATGATTTTGCCCGGATATCCCTTCCTCGGGAGTTAAGGGATTACAAGCCGGCGCGCTTCAACGAAACAGACTCGACGAGAGTTTCGTTAGACTTGCTCATATCGCGATTTACCCCTGATTTTCGTAGCGGAAGAGCGGTTAATACAAACCTTGTTTGCTCGGTCGGCGTCTCCTGGGTTGTTTCTTCGTGTGGGCGTTGTCCAGGACAGCCTTCTGGATCTCCCGGAGTTTCAGAACAAAGGTATGTTTTGTCCCGCTCTCATTTAGCTGCACCCTTATTGTTCCGTCATTTTCAGAACAGCGAACCAAGAGGGAAGAGCCGATGCACGTAGGTACGAAATATCGCTAGCATCACCAAAACACGTATAACAGGAGGCACATAGGGATGGGAAGAACCTCAGCAAACACGCTTCACCGCAATGGATTCCTTCTTCACCACCACCATCATCAAGGATAATACCCCCATTGACCGCGAAGACGGAGGAGGCGGAGGCAACTCTTACTGTGTCGTCTGAAAAACCACCCCCATCAACGCACCCACCAACGAGGAGGACGATGGAGGCGGAGGAAACTCTTCCTGCGTTGGCCTGATCCATTACTTATTCTGCATTTGTATTCGTGAGTCAACTGCTTCGACTGTCTACCGCTCAGACATTGACGATGAGCCTTTAGATCGAAGGGGATTCATATCATCGGCACTCACCACACTTTTTTGGATTGAGCGGGAGATCGCGGCGTGCACAATTCCGCCCGGCAAATTTTATTGTTTTGTTTTGCATTTGAGGGTTTCGAGGAGGTTAGGCGTGTCAATTCCGCCTAAAAGAGTGTGTGTATCGTTATTAGTTCACTAATCGTTGTATCTCAACAACCGACATGATTTTGAATCAGAGTATTTTCGCCGTGGAGCAGCTTGCGCACCCGAACCTTGCCAGAGAACCAGACGACCAGTGGATAATGTGAGTAGCAGGAATTTCAAGCTTGAGACAAGAGTGGAGCAGGCACACCGAATGGTGATTTATTGGCCGGCACGAATGACACATATTATGCTAGGAATCACTGCCAGTGAGGTCGAGACGAAGATAGGAATGTGGAGGGGAATCGAAACAGTTTCTTGAAGCGTAAAGGCTTTCGTACGGTCCAGTCGCTCTATCAGCTATACCTGAGTTCATTACTGCTGTCGTTCGTGGCGAGATGAAAGCTGGGAGCTAAGAAATGTCGGGAAGTTTTGCTCGAGTTAGTTGATGCCTGCCTGAGCTGGTTGCCAGTGGTGCGTGTGACCTGTGACGACGTGACAATTTCCCTCGATCGCAACTTCAATGAGCATCGAACGTGAATCGACCATCCAACCTACGCTCTCCCATTTTCACAGTCCATATTACTCAAAGGTGTGGACTGTTACTGTCCCCGTCTGTGTCCCAAACGCTCCACATATTTCTGAATGTCATTGTACTGATTCTTGCTCCAGGTTTTCCAATATGAATTTACTTGGCATCGGCGATGACATCCTCCTCCACATCCTCCGTATTTCTCTTGGTCGCGAGGCTTTGCCAGACGTTGTCCTTGTCTGTCGAAGGTTGTACCATCTCGGGATGCCATTTCTGGTGGCAAACGTTTACGTCTCTTCCATCAAATCATTCATCCGATTTAGCAAGTTTATGGACAGCGAGGCCTCTTCCCGCTGGCTCCCTCACATCCGATCCCTGATCACGTTCTTTTCACCATATTCAACCGAGAACCAACGATATTTCCCTTCTTGGGCTTCTCGTGTTGCAACCATCATCCGCCTCTCTTCAAAGCTCGAAGTTTTCCAATCGGATTGCATTGAGGATTTATTGGAGGCTGAACCAATGATTGGCGAAGCGCTGATCGAGTGCCGTTCGTTGACGAGACTTCACTTTCAGGGTGCTGGGACGGCGACACTCGATATGTTAGCGCTCATGCGCAGTCCTATTCGCGAGTTTAACGTCACTGCGAAACATCCATTGAAAGGGATGAACGCCTTCTCCGCGCTCAGTCCATTTCACTCCACAGTCACCTCTGTGCACATCACTTGGCTCTCATTACTTCCGAACGAGTCCCAGGTCCAAACCACATTCCCGAAAGTTCGGAACCTCTCATTATTGTATTCTACATCATCCACACCTACCCTACTGCGGATATTCCCCAACGCTCGCTCCATATTTCTGGCTTCCTGCCAGATGTCCTCTGACTCCAAAGCTTCAAATACACCATCCTGGGGCAAGTTGGATCATCTTCATTTTTCCGGGATGGATCTGTCGGAGATGGTGTTGTCGTGCCCTGGTACAGGCAAATTGGTCGTGTCCTGCTTGGATGGAGAGGGCGGGACGTCTGGGCGTTCAGATACGAAACCTTTTCTCAGGTTGGTTGAGGGTACATACCCACGACATCTCGACGTCTTGGCGACCCAAGCCTCAATCATCGAGCTGTCCGAGTGCGGTTTGGGCCGGTTCATTCCTCGAACGGAAATGTTCATGCTTCATACCGTTGATATGAAGTCCAACCAAAACGCCGATCGCATCATGGAGTCCGTCGTAAGTCCCCTCCATACAGACCTCTACTTACACTTATCTGACTGTGCCCTACAGGGAATGATTGTAGACAGTCTGAAATCAACCTCCTGCCTGTTTTATCTCGACATTAGCTTGAGAGGAAGTCCCACCGGCCCTACTTTGTTTCCAAATGAATCACTTCAAGAACGAATCCAGGACCTAGCAGACGCATCACCATCGCTTCTGGCCGTTTGGCTTTGCGATGATGACGGGTCAGAGTTTTGGAACGTTCGCCGAGATCCGGAGGACAGCGGGAAGGCAGAGTTGAGAAAGATGCCCGGTCAGACGTGTTTGGATAATTGGAGCGTCCAATATTATCCCGCTAGTTTCCATGATCATCTGAGGGCGTGAGTGGTTTCTCAATCTCAAGCCCCAGTGGGTCCTAACTCTGGAATCTGGACTGTCGTGGTGTCCCTCGACGAATAACGAAATTCGCAACATCAGTTGAAGGACATGGTCTTTGGACTGATAATAATGCAGAGATGTTCGTCATCATATTATATCCTCGTTGACACATTATACTGGCAGCTACTTATATGAATACGAGGATGAGGTGCGAGCAAAAATGTGCGTTTCGCACCCCGAGGGGCTGGTCGTGATGAGCGGGTGACAAAAGCAACCCTTCAAGTTGGGACAATTATTACCCAAACTCGATCTGACGAAGGGGCGGCAGTATCTCAGTGTGTCTGCCATTCCTCAGATCATTGTGTGTACCAGATATTCCGATCTGAGAAGTACGCTCCAATGTGCGTATACGAAGGGGTGTTTCCGTATGCATTCGCCAGCAATCGTTGTATTTCGCATGGGCGAAACACTATTTGATCAACCGCATGAGGTTCTCGTCCTATCAAAGTAAGATCGAGGACGGCCACCTTTGTCGACGAACATCACATAGCTCTACATCCTACAACTCGACCGTCTCCTTATGTTTAAACTTCCTTCCCGCACGCTCAGCAGCCCGGAAACAAAACTGGTTCCCGTATAACTCGAACTCGAGATGTGGGATATCGAGGACGGTGGAGGTGGGGCCGAGTGAGGATTCCGGGTTGGCGTTTGTTCGGGAGGGATCGTTCGGAGATGGGATGGATTTGGAGTCTGGTATGGTTGAGTGGAGTGGTACGGAGAAGGTGAAAATGGAGTTTTGTTTTGGTATGACTATTCCAGCATTAAGCAATGTAGGCGAGATTGGGGTGGAAGGGAGACATACGTTTCACCTTATCATCCTTCGTCACCACCCGAAATGCATTCTCACTCTCAAGAATCACGATACCAGATAACCCCACTATACAAGGATTCTTGTTCTGTATTACTACCCCCAAAAATATTCATTTCTCATTCAATCCAATCCCTCTCGTTCAAGGCAATCAGGATAGGACGTACCAGTTACGATGGAACCATGAAAATCAGCCTTGACCAATTTCGCGTGCATCGCGCTTGAATTTGGGATGGGTGTTTCTTGTGAGGGAAGGGTGAATGGAGGTGGGGAGAGACCGAGGAGCTCGGACATGTAACCGCACCATAAGTGGTGTAAAGGCAGGAACAAATCAAACCTGGTTGAACGAAACAGTCATTCCCTCGGGGGGGACACATCGAAATGCGACGACGAACCGAGTCTGCTCCTCAGCCAACTTCCACATCCCTTTATCCACTCCCGACACCCCAGCCTTCTTCACTTTCCTTTCCCTCTTACTTTTCCTCTTTTCCTCTCGATCTACCTTCGCCTTCCCCTCACGAACAGATCTCTCCAACAAGATCTGCCGCCCTTTGATCCGACTAGCATACGCACCACCCGGGTCAGAAAGTTTGGTGAAGTTGGATTGGACATAAGTCGGTACGAAAGGATCTGTGCTCGTAAACCTCACGCATTGATTCTATTTGGGGGTGCGGGGGGTGGTGTTATGTGCGAGTAAGTCGGTGAAGAGGTGAAGTGGTGAAAAGACTGTACTTTGAGAGCGGGGAATTCGGAATAGGGATTGATGATGCTTGTTGGCGCTCGTGCTTGTAAGGCAGAAGTGGCGGCTGAGAAATTGAGGTTTGTGGGTTGGTCTGTGTCCGAGTTCATGGATGCGAACTTGGGTGTAGTAGTACAATGTAAGGGAATGTGGAACAGTTACAAGTAAATCCGAGTCGACAACTCCGGCTGCAGTTGCCGCCAATTGAACCTTGTCTCAAACCTCCATCATCGCCAGCTGTGTCACATCGCCAAGGTAGCATATATGCAGTATTATAATCCCCTTTTAAGTACATAAATCCAACATCGAAAGGCAATTCACCCTATCCAACATCCCTCTCAATCCACAACCAAACTTCTGATCCCACCACCGCCAATCTACAAACTAACAACAGTCCTAGCCAACAACCCAACAACACCCCCTCCCTTCCCATCCCACCCCCCAAGCACAGCTCTACAAACCGGACACCTACACGCACGCACGCACGCCCACGCAATCCTCAGCACTCCTCATTGTCAAAACAACGCATGTGGGGAACAGACGTACCTAGCAACGATAGGTTCAGCAACCATCATATTCGCCGACCTCCTCATAGTAGTCTTAACAGCTGTGAACAAACATTCTCCACAGCAGATGTGGCCGCAGGGAGTTAGGGTTACGTTTGTAGGGGGACTGAAGCAGATTGGGCAGGTGTAGGTTGATAGGAGGTCCGCTTGGGGTTTAGGGTTGGGGTTGGAGGTGGGAGTGGGGGTGGGAGTTGGGGAGCGTTGGGATGGGGTGGGTACGGACGTTGGGGTTTGAGAAGGCGGGGAGGGAGGAGCGTGAGGTGGCGAAGGGAGGAGGGTGGTTGGAGGTAAGAGGTTATGAGACGAAGTAGGTTGGGATCTAGGATCGACGTTCGTAGAATGCAGTAACCTCGCTAACGAACTCGATCTGAAGGTGCTTGGTTTGGTATTGGTATTATTCCTACTTGGACCAGGTGTGGGTTGTCGTCGAGTCGACGAATCGTTAATAAGATTCGATTCGGTGTGGGTAGGTGGCTCATCATTTACGCCTCGTCGACGATTGATTCGCCTCTTGCTCGAACTAGGATTAGTCTCGGTTTCTTGTAAGTCGTCATCGTTCGTTCGAACGTGGGGGTGATTCGGTGGGACGAGGAGAGGTTTCCCTCCTTCTCTTCTTACCCGACCCTTTGGAGGGAGACAAGTGAGATAGATCCAACGTTTCCATGCGAGGTGTGTCTGTTTCGAGGGCTTTTCGACTCGGTGGGGTGGGGTCGGGTGGGGTGTGAATGTGAAATCGGTGGGAGAGGGTGAGGGTGGGGCGCGGTTCTGGCCTTTTCCCCGAAGAATGGTTTGGGTGGGTGATTCTGGTGAAAGGGGGTCGAGTGCTTTGGCCTTGCCTTTCTGATTAAGATTCTGGGAGGAGGATGAGGAGGGGATAGCACCGGATGTGTCAAAGGAGGTTCTAGGATCGGGAATGGAATCGAGTTGGGGTGCTAATTCGTCCTCTTCTGTATCACTACTTTCCGTAGAGTGTGGGATTGAAGGTTGGGTTGGGAGAGATGTGGGAGATTTACGTTTCTGATCAGGTTCCGCTGGGATAGTTTGAGAGGAGGTGGGTAGTTCGGAGGAGAGGACAGCACCAGATGTGGTCCCGGTACCTGCGAGATCGGAAGTAGGGTCGAGTTGGGGTGCTAATTCGTCCTCTTCTGTATCGCTACTTTCTGTGGAGTGGACGGCTGAGGATTGGGTTAACGTTGGGAAGGATGTGGGTGGTTCGTCGTCTTCTGTTTCGCTGCTGTCTGAGGTGGGGCGTCGGGATGTAGAGGATGGATGAGGGTGTTGAGCTGTAGAGGATGTAGAACCATGAAGTGGATTTGGGGGTGGCGAGGCGAGTTCGTCCTCCTCGACGTCGCTACCTTCGGGTAAGGATGATTGGCGAGGTGATCGTGTGGGTTTTGGTTTCTTGTGGGAGATGAGGGAGCTGAGAGGTCGGTCTGAGTCTGATGAGTCTGAACGCGAGTTGGAGTGTGGTCTCTTCTTGCCCTTCCTTCTGGCCATGGACGTTGACCCTCCCTACAATGCTAACTCTCTGCTCGTTCCCTCCTCCCTATCCCCATGAACCACTCGAGAAGTACCAGTAGAACTAGACGCCACTGGTCCGCCGTACGGACCACCACCATGATCCTCATCATCAGATTCCATCCTACGAGATACACCTGGTCTCACCCTCCTCGAAAGGCAAGCATTGGGGATAGATCCTGAGCGAGAGCGAGAGCTGGCTGAGGATGAGCGGGAGAGAGCGAGGCGAGGAAGACGGGGTCTAGTCGTTGTGGGAGCTGGGAGCGGGTAATCGGTGCCGCTGTTACGACCAGCCATCGGGGGTTAGGCAATTCGTGGGGGACCTTTAGTTGTGAATATTATTCATCGGATTTGGGAATAACGGTAGCCACGTGAATGGACCCGTGGTGCCCTCCCACTCGCCTCCCACATCTCCTCCGGGTTTCCAGTGAGATGTCTATACCGATCACGAGTGTGCGATTCGAATACCTCGGAATATCTGCAACTGAGCTGGCACAGTCCCTCCCTACAACAATCTGGACGCGAGGGAGGAGGTTCGAATGGAGAATCGTTGATGGAGAGGTCGATAAGATTAGCGAGGGTCTTGAGAACATCGCATACAGCTTCGGGAAGGCTGCCAGACCTGCTCCAAGTGGGTGGGCAGAGGAGGGTGAGTCTGTGCACCATACTAGCAAATGAGGACCGAGGATCGGAGGATAATATGGTGGCAGACCAAGCATCGTAGTTGTCGGAGATTATGATTGTGTGGTATAGGATGGGAGTGGAGTAGGCGTTGACGGCTCTGGAGACGAGGCAGAGGTTGTAGAGATCTCTGGCTTCGAGATCAAGCGTTGTAGTTCCATTGGTAGACGCAGCGCTGCTGTTGCAGGGTGAACAGCGTTTAGATTGGACGCCAACGTGTCTGCGAACTGGGAGTGGCTTGACTGTATGCCGAATTCAAGTGGAAGACTCAATTACAAGGCTCCACACCTCTGGAGAATGCACATCGATATCGCTGTGATTTATACACATAATTGTCTGTTAACGTTCCTCTTCATTTAGTGGGGCTAGCATGAAAGTTATGCATGAAAACACATAGTGCCACTCTAAGTATAGCTACGCCAGGATCAATTTACGACCCGATGAAGTGCCGATGGCGCTTGAGCGACAACAGGCAGTGCAGCGCGGTTCGCTGTCAACCTGGGATCACTTTCTCTCGTTTTCCGCTCAACTCCATGAAATTTGCGCCCTGAAAGGATCTTGTTACCGATTCCCATCTCGGGAGTACAAACACCATTAGTAGGCTCGTACCCATCTTGGTCTGCTCGTCTGCGCCCACAGAATGACCTGCAGCCTCCAGGCGCTTCCACATATCCTCGTTGACCTTGTCTTGATCTCCCCGATCCAGTTGGCCCAAGATGAGGGAAAGAGATAAATTCCTTCGTAGCGTCACGCCAAAGTTCTTATCATCACGTTCTCTCTCCCCTACCCCAACCCCTACACCTCCCGTACCACTCAATCCAGCACCATCGCAACCATTACCGGAACTTGTATCTCTGTCAAGAGACCCTGATCTTCCTGCCTTCGTGACTTCTGTGGGCCAGGAGGTCGCTGCGGCTTTGAAGGACATTGGGGAGGTTCTCGGACACTTCCCATTCGTAAAGACAATTGGAGGCCTGACGGTTCAGATCCTCAAGATTGTAGAGGTTAGTCATTTCAATTGTTGGCAGCACACGATTTAACTCAATGATGTATGATCATAGCAAGTGAGCGATAACCCCGAGACGTGGAAGCGATTGGCCGACTATACGCTTCAAACTTTCCGCGTACTCGTGGATAGGCTTGGAAGGGCTCCTGATGGCGTGGAACTGGATATACAACGATCCTGTGATAGTTTTGCAAGGTGCGAGCCTCGCAGGTTGATATCTTAATACATCTCTGACCAGGACCTGTCGTAGGAGCCTTACAGATCTTCTCAATAGGGCGAAGTCCAAACAGAATGAGAACATGTCCCTGCGGTTGGCACACCACGAGCTAGATCAGGGCCTTCAGGCAGAGTTTTATACACTTCTCCATGAACTTTGTAAGATATTCCAGGTAAGATGATCGGGTCAGGTCGACGTCCGAGTCGGCGGCACCACTGATTACCCACTATATTAACAGCTTGACGTCGCCTTGAGTACAAACCTGATGGTTGCTGCGATGAAACAGGACGTGAAAAAGATTCCGGACAAAATCGAAGAGGTGGATGCCCACGTGAAGGATGTGCACGCCGACGTGAAAGAAATGGGTATGTCGGATCTCCGAATTCGGATGCCAGAGCTAACATTGTTAGGAAATCACAGCCGAACTCAATCTCCTCTCTCACCTTCGAGCTTTGTTGGTCGAAGGCGCAGAGTGGCGAAACACGCTTACTTGCTGTGAGGACACTCGTGAAAAGATCCTTCGTGAAATCGAACAGTGGAGTTTTCTGGCTACTGCCCCCACTTCCCCAATCGCGTACCTTTGTGGTGTAGCTGGACTTGGGAAAACTACCATTGCCCACACCGTCGCTCGCTCGCTCCACAACTGCCAACTCCTTGGAGGCAGCTTCTTCTTTTCTCGCGACTATGCTCCCCGTCGTACTGGATTCAATACTTGGGCGACCATTGCCTATCATCTAGCCTACCGTCACCAATCCTTCCGGATACGCCTTTGCGACGTTTTGAAACAACCCATTCCATCGACTTCGGAGCGTCAATTCGACGAACTTCTCTTGGGCCCACTGAAGGCATCCGAATTACCCCCTTCCCCCTTCGTAATAGTGATGGATGCATTGGACGAATGTGATGATGCCGTTGATATCTTGCAGTCTTTTTGTCGGGAGCTCGATTGCCTGCGAGGCCACATTCAACTGTTTCTCACGAGTCGTCCGGAGCCCCAGTTTGACAAAATCATACCCTCGAAAGAGACGCTACACCTCTACATCGATCTCCGCGCGCCCTCAAATCAGGACGACCTCGGGAGGTACCTTGATACCCGAATGAGAACTATTTGTACCGACAACGAAGGTATCAAGCTACTCCGTTGGCCTAACCCCCAGCTGAGACAGGACCTTTTGGACGGTGCCAGTGGCCTCTTCATCTGGGCTTCAACCGTCTGCGACTTCCTTGAGCAATCCCACGATCTGGACGAAGATTTACGCCTGATCCTCAATCCACCCGATGATGTCAAGGATGACCCCGAAGAAAAGCTTGAGGCTGTCTATCGTGTGGTACTTGAACAGGCATACAGTCACCTAAAGCGCTCGGTTTACCGGGATAATTTCCGTCCTCTCCTCGCAGCGATCATGTGTGTTGCAAAGCCTCTCTCACTGGGGGATTTGTCGAGCCTTGTTGGTATCAAGGATGTCGATGCGAAGGTCATTGTTGAATCGTTGCATGCTGTACTCCACTCTCCTCTCAACCCCGTGTCTCGATCCAATCGAGAGGAAAAAACTGTCCAGGTCGTTCACCCTTCTTTCTATCGATATGTCACCGATCCTACGAAGAAATCTCCAGTCCCCGTTAGCATTCGTCACACTCACTTGTGGCTTGCTTCCCGATATCTTGAACTCGTACGTCAATCCGGCTGCCAGATAGATGCTCTCCTGGGGAAGTCAGCTGCGTCACCTGGTCCAGCTTGCCATTTGTCCCTTCAGGTGGGACCTGATTTCTTAGAAGCCTAACCACGAACGCATCTGAAATTCTGTAAAAGATGATAGAGAATGTAGATGCCGACGAACTTTACAAGATTCACGCCTCGCTTTCGACGAAGACCACGATCGACCTCAACTCATTGGCGGCGATCTTGGATTCTACATTTGTTGTCAGCATGCCCGAGACAGACTCTCAGGAACTCGTCGATCTCCTACAACGGGTGGGTTCTTGGTCATAACCCACGAACAACTAGTATTCACATCCCTATACTATTATATCTCCATAGATTTTACAATTCTTTGATGAGCATAACTATTACTGTCGCCATGCTACCCCCTCGTTACCTCTGCATTTTGTCGAAGTCCGAAACTCCCCAGGTTCACAAACTATTCTTCACGGGATTTTGTTCTCAGTTGTAGTGGCATCGAAACATCTGCTTGTCCTGCCAGGAATTGAACTCAGGGATGGCGAAGGGGGATATGGTAGAGTCCTCTTCGGGACATGGGTTGGCCGAAATGTGGCTGTGAAGCGCATTGGGCATTATGGCTCACCGTATAAGGGAAAACTGAACAACGTATGGTCTACTATTCTTTCTCTCAGGCCGGAAATTCATCTATTGCAGGCATTGTTTAGGGAAGTGCTGATATGGAAGCGTCTCTCAAGTCCATATATCCTCCCTTGCCTTGGAGTGTCTGATTTATTCCCGGATCTTCTGATCATTGTCTCGCCTTGGATGGAGCATGGGAGTGTCTTGGAATACACGTGGAACATGGGGTTATCGTCGAAGGAAGTTGACGGATTGGTGGGCTTTCAGCTTTCTGACGGAACCGGTAGACTGATCAAGGATTGAAATACACAGCTAGAAAAAATTGCTGAGGGACTCGAATATCTTCACAGAGAGGGTATTTTGCATGGTGATCTCCGTGGGGTAAATCATACAGTGCTCCGAGTCGCCTCATTGTCGAACTTAAATGTCTTCCCACTAGGCAAATATTCTCATGGACGACAAAATCAACCCGCGGTTCACTGGCTTCGGCCTTTCTGTCATTGAAGGATCCCAAGAAGAATATGAACGAAGTGGTTCATTGAGATGGATGGCCCCGGAACTTTTCTTCGGGGCGGAAGAACTAGGATCTCGCTGCACTCGCGCAACCGATGTGTACGCTTACGGATGTGTTTGTCTTGAAGTACGTCGCCTCTTTCTTGATTACGTTGCACATTCCCAACCATCGTAGCTATACACCGGAGCCCAGCCATTTGGCAATATTCACGAGCTCCGTGTCTGGTGGGCAGTTAAAGAAGGTGAACGGCCGAAAGGGCCCACGCAGGACGAATGTCAAGGAAGGATATTGCATTCCGAGCTGTGGGAGCTCATTACGAGGTGTTGGAGCCAAGAGCCTGAGAGCCGACCGGACATGGAAGAGGTAGTTGCACAAATGGGGAGGATCGTCGGTTAGGGATTTAATCAAAGTTGTCGATTGTATGAGGTTGTTGCGAAGGTTGTTTACCTGATTTTCGTAGTAATTTCTATCTCTTTTCTTGTCTCTAACATGTATATATCATCTTGGGTCTGGCGTATCGGCGGTCGAAAAGCAGGAAAGAAAGTTTGCACAGTGGTACTACAGTCGCAGGTCCTGCGCAACTGGTCGGGAGAGAGGTTTTATGAAACGACGAAAGAAGGAGCCGGGAAGCATGGATGTGATTACGCTGAGGATCCGAGTGGGAAAATTCATCATGATTCGGCCTCTAGAAAGACAATGTCCTCAGAGTTTGCCCTCCAACTGCAAGGGTAACGGCGAAGCTTGAGTTGGGACAATATCACCTGGATTGTACGAAGAGACGCGACCTAGATTGACACAACTCAACTAACTAGTCCTGATTTGATCGCCGATCTCCACTCAGGGAAGACTTTTGCATCTCTTGGTCGACGACCGCAACTTGATCGGTTATATGGTTCAGATGACCGAAATTCGTTGTATGGCCGATTCAGGGGTGGTGGAAAATTCTAGATGGTGGTGGTTACCATCATCACTAAGAACTCTCTCCCAATACGACGAGACCGACCTAGGTCAATGGAGCAATTTACCAATACCCCTGGTCCAACGCGTTCGCGACATCCCAACCCCTCTCTATCTCACCGCCCTGTGTCCTCCTGTACAATCCTGGCATCAAATCTCACTTGTTTCAAGGAGGTGGAAAGTTCCATGAGTTGCTTCGCTCATCGAGTTGGATTTGGAAGGAGGAGTTTCGAGGCACATTATTGGGGTGCTGGTGCCCAATATGAGGGTTTCCAGATTGAATGAAGAGAAAGATGCGAAGAGATCGTTCGGGGTGCAGCCCTATAATTCGGTTAAACCCACTCGTACAGAGTTGCTATGGATGCTTACCTGAAGGCGACTATCGTACAAAGAGAAGGGCTTCAGACACGGCAGATTCTTTGAAGCCGAGCGAATGAGAGTTTCCGTGAAGATGCTTATCGTGGTCACCCAGCCATCGCGTGTATGATCTCATACAAGCAGAGCACCTCCAATGACCGTCCAAAACCCGCCAGTTCGTCAATCAAACCACGCTCAGTGGTGGCAGAGATATTGATTCGGAGCCGTTTAATGGGACGATCGGCAAAGGTATCCAAGATTCCACGATTGGAGGTCTCAAGAGCTGAGATGTGAGGAACGACATCATCAGATAGAATGAAATCGATTGGCGTTGGCGTATGCCAACACTGTTCGCGTAACTCGGGTCGCGACTTTAGTATGCGTAGCAGGTGTTTCGAGTCTTCAAGGGTACCATAGCCCACGCTAACCAAGGAAAATTGACGCAGTCGAGATGATGGTGCGGAGTCTAACGAGGGCAACAATCTGGATGTGAGGGAGGAGGTTCGCAATGAAGAATCGGTAATGGAGAGGTCGATAAGATCAGTGAGTGTCTTGAGCACTTCGCATACAGCTTCGAGAAGGCTGCCAGACCTGCTCCAAGTGGGTGGGCAGAGGAGGGTGAGTTTGTGCACCATACTACCAATGAGGACTGGGGTTGGATGATAGAATGGTGGCAGACCAATTATCGTAGTTGTCGGAGATTTATAAATGTATGGCGCAGGATGGGAGTGGAGTAGGCGTTGACGGCTCTGGAGACGAGGCAGAGGTTGTAGAGATCTCTGGCTTCGAGGAGAAAGTTGAGATCAAGCCTTGTATTTCCGCAGGAAGGTGCGGCGCTGCTGTTGCAGGGTGACCAGCGTTTGTATCGGACGCCAAAATGACTACGAGGCTATGAGCGGAGCTGAGGCTAGTTGGTGTGTGTGACGATGTGACGACGTGACGACGTGATATCAATCGCAACTTCAACGATCATCGAACGTGAACCGACCATCCAACCTACGCCCTCCCAGTTTCCCAGTCCATATTATTCAAAGGTGTGGACCGTTACTGTCCCCATTGCACCCCGCCATCCAATTTGTCGGTGGTCTTGGCGTGCAAGACAGGCGGTGAACTCGACCCAAACTTTGGGTCGAGTTCCCCGTCTGTGTCCCAAACGCTCCACATATTTCTGAACGCCATTGTACTGATCCTTGCTCCAGTTTTCCCAAAATGAATTTACTTGACATCGGCGATGACATCCTCCTCCACATCCTCCGTATTTCTCTTGGTCGCGAGGCTTTGCCAGACGTTGTCCTTGTCTGTCGAAGGCTGTACCATCTCGGGATGCCATTTCTGGTGGCAAAGGTTTACGTCTCTTCCATCAAATCAATCGTTCGATTTAGCAAGTTTATGGACAGCGAGGCCTCTTCCCGCTGGCTCCCTCACATCCGATCCCTGACCACGTTCTTTTCGCCATATTCAACCGAGAACCAACGATATTTCCCTTCTTGGGCTTCTCGTGTTGCAACCATCATCCGCCTCTCTTCAAAGCTCGAAGTTTTCCAATCGGATTGCATTGAGGATTTATTGGAGGCTGAACCAATGATTGGCGAAGCGCTGATCGAGTGCCGTTCGTTGACGAGACTTCACTTTCAGGGTGCTGGGACTGCGACACTCGATATGTTAGCGCTCATGCGTAGTCCTATTCGCGAGTTTAACATCACTGCGAAACATCCGTTGAAAGGGATGAACGCCTTCTCCGCGCTCAGTCCATTTCACTCTACGGTGACCTCTGTGAGCATCACTTGGCTCTCATTACTTCCGAACGAGTTCCAGGTCCACATCACATTCCCAAAGGTTCGGCACCTCTCATTATTGTATTCTACATCATCCACACCCACCCTCCTGCGGATATTCCCCTACGCTCGCTCCATATTTCTGGCTTCCTGCCAGATGTCCTCCGGCTCCAAAGTTTCAAATACTCCATCCTGGGGCAAGTTGGATCATCTTCATTTTTCTGGGATGGATCTGTCGGAGATGGTGTTGTCGTGCCCTAGTACAGGCAAATTGGTTGTCTCCTGCTTGGACGGAGTGGCCGGGACGTCTGGGCGTTCAGATACGAAACCTTTTCTCAGGTTGGTCGAGGGTACATACCCACGACATCTCGACGTCTTGGCGACCCATGCCTCAATCATCGAGCTGTCCGAGTGTGGTTTGGGCTGGTTCATTCCTCGAACGGAAATGTTTATGCTTCATACCGTCGATATGAAGTCCAACCAAAACGCCGATCGTGTCATGGAGTCCGTTGTAAGTCTCCTCGCTACAGGCTGCTACGTACATTCCAATTGACTGTGCCCTACAGGGAATGATTGTAGACAGCCTGAAATCAGCCTCCTGTCTCTTTTATCTCGACATTAGCTTGAGAGGAACTCCCACCGGCCCTACTTTGTTTCCAAACGAAAGGCTTCAGGAACGAATCCAGGATCTGGCCAACTCATTACCGTCCCTTCTCGCCGTTTGGCTTTGCGATGACGACGGGAAAGAGTTTTGGAACGTTCGTCGAGATGCGGAGGACAGCGGGAAGGCGGAGTTGAGAAAGATGCCTGGTCAAACTTGTTTGGATAATTGGAGCTTCCAATATTATCCCGCAAGTTTCCAAGATCATCTGAGGGCGTGAGTGGCTTCTAAATCTCAACCCCCAGTGGGTCCTAACGCTGGAATCTAGACTGTCGTGGTGTCCCTTGACGAATACCGAAATTCACAACATTGGTTGAAGAACACGGTCTTTAGACTGATAGTAATGTAGAGATGTTCGTCGTCATATTGTATCCTCGTTGACACATTATACCGGCGACGCTGCTATCTATATGAATAGGAGGATGAGGTGCGAGCGCAAATGTGTGTTTCGCACCCCGAGGGGCTGGTCGTGATGAGCGAGTGACAAAAGCAACCCTTCGAGTTGGGACAATTATTACCCAAACTCGATCTGACGAAGAGGCGGCAGTATCTCAGTCTGTCTGCCATTCCTCAGATCATTGTGGGTACCAGATATTCCCGACCTGAGAAGTACGCTGCAATGTGTGTATACGAAGGGGTGTTTCCGTAAGTATTCGCCAGCAATCCTTGCATTTCGCATGGGCACAACACTGTTAGATCAACCGCATGAGATTCACATCCCAGCAAAGTAAGATCGAGGACGGCCACCTTTGTCGACGAACATCATATAGCTCTACATCCTACAACTCGATCGTCTCCTTATGTTTAAACTTCCGTCCCGCCCTCTCAGCAGCCCGAAAACAAAACTGGTTCCCGTACAACTCGAACTCGAGATGTGGGATATCGAGGACGGTGGATGTAGGGCCGAGGAAAGATTTTGGGTTGACGTCTGTTCGGGTGGGATCGTTCGGCGATGGGATGGTTTTGGGATCTGTTATTGTTGAGTGAAGTGGTACGGAGAAGGTGAAGATGGAGTTTTGTTTGGGTATAACTGTTCGTTCGATATCAAGCGTCAAGCAATGTAGGTTAGATGTGGGGGAAGGTAGACTTACGTTTCACTTTATCATCCTTCGTCACCACCCGAAACGCATTCTCACTCTCAAGAATAACAATACCGGATAACCCGACTATACAAGGATTCTTGTTCTGTCTCACTACCGCCCCCAACCTCCTCAACCCACCTTCTCGTTCAAGGCAAAAGAGGACGTACCAGTTAGGATGGAACCGTGAAAATCCGCTTTGACTAGTTTTGCATGCATAGCACTTGAATTCGGGATGGGTGTTTGTGGAGAGGGAGGGGTGGATGGAGGTGGGGAGAGACCGAGGAGCTCGGACATGTAACCGCACCATAAGTGGTGCAAAGGTAGGAACAAATCAAACCTGGTTCAACGAAACAGTCACTCCCCCCGGGAGATGCATCGAGAAATGTGATAACGCACCGAGTCTGCTCCTCAGCCAACTTCCACATCCCTTTCTCCACTCCCGACGCCCCAGCCTTCTTCTCTTTCCTTTCCCTCTTGCTTTTCCTCTTTTCCTCTTGATCTACCTTCGCCTTCCCCTCACGCACAGACCTCTCCAACAAGATCTGCCTCCCCTTTATCCGACTTGCATACGCACTGCGCGGGTCAGCAACATTGGTGAAGTTCGATTGGACATAGGTCGGTACGAAAGGATCGGCGCTCGTAAACCTTACACGCGGATTCTATTCGGGGTGGGCGCGGGGGTGATGTGAATGAGCGCTGAAGAGGTGAAGTGGTGAAAAGACTGTACTTTGAGAGTGGGGAATTCGGAATAGGGATTGACGAAGTTTGTTGGAGCTCGTGCTTGTAATGCAGAAGTGGCAGCTGCGAAGTTGAGGTTCGCGGGTTGGTCTGTGTCGGAGTTCATGGATGCGAACTTGGGTGTAGTAGTACAATGTAAGGGAATGTGGAACAGTTACAAGTAAATCCGAGTCGATAACTCCGGCTGCAGTTGCCGCCAATTGAACCTTGTCTCAAACCTCCATCATCGCCAGCTGTGTCACATCGCCAAGGTAGCATATATGCAGTATTATAATCCCCTTTTAAGTACATAAATCCAACATCGAAAGGCAATTCACCCTATCCAACATCCCTCTCAATCCACAACCAAACTTCTGATCCCACCACCGCCAATCTACAAACTAACAACAGTCCTAGCCAACAACCCAACAAC
>KL197716.1:397771-465554 GCA_000697665.1 Jaapia argillacea MUCL 33604
GCTGTGTCACATCGCCAAGGTAGCATATATGCAGTATTATAATCCCCTTTTAAGTACATAAATCCAACATCGAAAGGCAATTCACCCTATCCAACATCCCTCTCAATCCACAACCAAACTTCTGATCCCACCACCGCCAATCTACAAACTAACAACAGTCCTAGCCAACAACCCAACAACGCCCCCTCCCTTCCCATCCCACCCCCCAAGCACAGCTCTACAAACCGGACACCTACACCCTCCCTTAGCACTCCTCATTCTCAAAACAACGCACGCGGGGAAAGGACGTACCTCGCAACGATAGGCTCAGCAACCATCATATTCGCCGACCTCCTCATAGTAGTCTTAACAGCTGTGAACAGACATTCTCCACAGCAGATGTGGCCGCAGGGGGTTAGGGTTGCGTTTGTGGGAGGACTGAAACAGATTGGGCAGGTGTAGGTTGATAGGAGGTCCGCCTGGGGTTTGGTGGGGATGGGGGTGGAGGCGGGGGTGGGGGAGCGTTGGATGGGGCTTGGGGTGGGCACGGACGTTGGGGTTTGAGAAGGCGGGAGCGTGGGATGTGGGGAAGGATCGACGATCGGAGAGTGAAGTATTTCGTTTGGTGGCGACGGGAGTTGCGAGGTCGGAGGTAAGAGGTTATGAGACGAAGACGGTTGGGATCTAGGATCGACGTTCGTAGCATGCAGTAACCTCGCTAACGAACTCGAACCGACGGAGCTAGTTGTGGTATTGGTATTATTCCTACTTGGACCGGGTGTGGGTTGGCGAGAGGAGGAATCGGGGAAGGGATGAGATTCGGTGTGGGTGGTATGTGGTTGGTCTCTTCGACGACGATTGGTTCGTCGCTTGCTCGAACTAGAAGTACTTTCGGTTTCTTGTACGTCGGCATCGTTCGATCGAAGGTGGGGTGATTCGGTGGGACGAGGAGAGGTTTCCCTCCTTCTCTTCTTACCCGACCCTTTGGAGGGAGACAAATGAGATAGATCCAACGTTTCGATATGAGGTGTGTCTGTTTCGAGGGATTTTCGAGGTGGGGTGGGTTGGGGTGTGAATGTAAAACCGGAGGGCGATGGGGAAGGTGAAGCGCGTTTCTTGCCTTTTCCCTTCGGATCGGTTTGGGTGGGTGGCTCTCCTTCTGGAGGAGGCTCGAGTGCTTTGCCTTTCTGATTGAGAGGCTGGGAGGAGGAGGAGGAGGAGGAGGAGGGGATAGCACCCGATGTATCGAAAGAGGTTTTAGGATCGGAAGTGGACTCGAGTTGGGGTGCTAATTCGTCCTCTTCTGTATCACTACTTTCCGTAGAGTGTGGGACTGAAGGTTGAGTTGGGAGAGATGTGGGAGGTTTGACTTTCTGATTAGGCTCTGCTGGGATAGTTTGGGAGGAGGATGTGAATGGTTCGGAGGGAACAACACCAGATGTGGTCCCGGTACCTGCGAGATCGGAAGTAGGGTTGAGTTGGGGTGCTAATTCGTCCTCTTCTGTATCGCTACTTTGCGTGGAGTGGATGGCTGAGGATTGGGTTAACGGTGGGAAGGATGTGGGTGGTTCATCGTCTTCTGTTTCGCTGCTGTCCGAGGAGGGACGCTGGGATGAGGTGGGGAGGACAGGTGGAGGGTGTTGTTGAGCTGTAGATGAAGATCCATTGTGTGGATTCGGGGGTGGCGAGGCGAGTTGGTCCTCCTCGACATCGCTGGTTTCGGTAAAGGATGACACAGTCGGGCGAGTTGATCGTGTGGGTTTTGATTTCTTGTGGGAGATGAGGGAGCTGAGAGGTCGGTCTGAGTCTGATGAGTCTGAAAGCGAGTTGGAGAGTGGTCTCTTCTTGCCCTTCCCTTTGGATGACGGCCCTTCCTTCGACGCCACCTCTCTGCTCGTTCTCTCCTGATCCCCAGGAGCCACTCGAGAAGTACCACTGGAACTCGACGCCACGGCTCCGCCGTATGGACCACCATCATGATCCTCCTCATCAGACTCCATTCTACGAGATACACGATGTCTCACCCTCCTTGAAAGGCGAGTATTAGGGATAGATCCTGAGCGAGAACGAGAGCTGACTGAGGATGAGCGGGAGAGAGCGAGGCGGGGAAGACGGGGTCTGGTTGTTGTTGGAGCTGGGAGAGGGTAATCGGCGCCGTTCAAGTTGTTACGACCAGCCATCGGGGGTTAGGCGATTTGTGGGGGACCTTCACTTGTCAATCTGAATAACAGTAGCCACGCGGGTGGACCCCAGAGTGTCCTCCCACATCCACTCCGGGGTCCCAGTGACACGTCTGTTTCGATCACGAGTGTGCGATTCGAATACCTCGGAATATCTGACAACTGAGCTGGCACAGGCCCTCCCTCCCTTTCTTTTCTTCTCTTCCTCCTGGTCTGTAACCACCAACCACAGTGGCGACAATGTCGACCACACCCACGAGCGACTCTGACGCCTCCGACTCCATCCTCGACAAACTCGACTCCATAGCTCCCGCCCCATTCAAGACTTTCGACGCTTTTCCCAAACTCCCATCTAGCTACAAAGAGCGTTCTGAATCTCGCGGTTTCCTCACCCTCGTCGTTGCATTTGTCGCTTTCTTGTTGGTCTTGAATGACATTGGGGAGTATATTTGGGGATGGCCTGATTATGAGTTTAGCGTGGATAGGGACAAGGGGAGTTTTATGAGTGTTAATGTTGATATGGTCATTAATATGCCTTGTGGATGTGAGTGACTTGTCGTTACTTTGGGTGTGGAGGTTGGTGTTGATTTGGGGTTGGATATAGTCTTGAGTGTGGATTTGAGAGATGCACTTGGGGATAGGTTATACCTTAGCGGTGCAATTCAGCGAGATGGAGTGAGTCTCATTCCTACCACCTGGGAACGAACCACCCATTCCAAACCAACTTCTCACTCGGTACTAACACCAAACCCCAGACAAAATTCGACATAGGTCAAGCAACCGCTCTCAAGTCCGTCTCCCCCCTCTCTCTCCCCTCCTAACCCTAAGCTAACCTCCACATTCACCTTCACAGAACGCACCAAGAAGCCCTCTCCGCCCGCCAAGCAGTCTCCCAATCCCGCAACTCCCGCGGCATATTCGACATTCTCTTCATGCGCGGCTCCAAACCTTCTTTCAGACCGACTTATAATTACCAAAGTGATGGAAGTGCTTGTAGGGTTTTTGGAAGTTTGGAGGTTAAGAAAGTGACTGGTGCGTTTTTCATACTTGATGACGGGTGTAAGGAGGAGGCTGATTGCAAGGGGGTGGTTAGCGAATTTGCATATTACGACGCTGGGACATGGGTATGCTAGTCATCAGCATGTGGATCATAAATGTGCGTTTTGTTTTTGCCGTTTCATGGGAACGCCTAAAGGCTAATTGGAATGACAACCGTTTTTTTTTGGAATAGATATGAACTTATCTCATGTGATCACCGAATTCTCTTTCGGCCCTTACTTCCCCGACATCGCACAACCACTCGACTACTCATTCGAGATTGCTGAAGCTCGTACGTCCCTCTCCCCTCGTCTTTTCCAACCACCTCCCTCATTCTAACCATTCGCGTGCGCCATCCAATAGCATTCGTAGCATACCAATACTTCCTCCACGTCGTACCAACAACTTACATAGCCCCTCGCTCCTCCCCCCTCCAAACGAACCAGTACTCGGTGACGCATTATACTCGCGTCCTAGTACCCGATCGTGGGACTCCCGGGATTTTCTTCAAGTTTGATTTGGATCCTATGGCGTTGAGTATTCATCAACGGACGACTACGTTGCTTCAACTCCTCATCAGGTACCCCCTCCCTCCCCCCCCCTTTTCCGCTGTAACAGAAAACTAACCAACGTTTGTCGTGCGAAAGGTGTGTAGGAGTAATAGGAGGAATATTCGTCTGCTCAGGCTACGCACTCCGCCTCACAACCCGAACCCTCTCAACCCTAACAGGCTCAGACTCAACACCCAACATAATAGCACCCGAATCCTCCTCCACCTCTCTCAAAAAGAAATGGGGCGGTGGGTCTCTCCGTTCTCGAAACACGAGTATGGGGAAAGTGGTTAGGCAGGGGAATTCGTGGGTTGTGGAAGGTGGATCCCCTTATACGAGTTATGCTGGTACACCGGTTTCGGCTGGAGGCTTTGGGCCGGTGGTGCCACCTACGCCGGGGAGTGTGTATGTGACGAGTCCGCCGCCGTTTGGGAATAGTCCGTATGGAGGTTCTGCGCCTCCATCTGCGAATCTTGGGAATGGGTTTTCGGACGTGTCGGCTCCGCATTCACCTGCTCCTTACAGCCCTGCTCCTCCCGCAGGCAATTTCGGACTCGGTTTAGGGCCGACTTCCCCACCGCCACCACCGCCTTCGTCGTCGTTTAGGAATTCGATTCATGGGGTGCCGCCTCCGTCGCCTGGGTCTATGTATGTGAATTTCCCGCCTACGCCTAATCCTGTTAATGGGGGTGGGTTCCCTGGGAGTCCGGGGGTTGGGAATGGGAATGGGAATGGGAATGGGCAGGGGTTTGCTGGGATGCAGAGGTTTGGTGGGGCGCCTGCGCCTGCGCCTAAGAAGGATGATTAGTGGGGAAGTTGGTGGGGAGGAAGGAAGACGGGAGGTGAGGGGTGGTTATGTATTGGAGTCGGTTGGGTCATCCTTGTGTACTGTTAGATAAGTGTTGAAGGGCTTTGATGAGTTCTTGTACATTGCGATGCACTGGGGGAGTTCTGGTTCTCGTTTTTATGGGCCCTACAACGCCATTCAAGGCTTCACGGTGGAAGGGACCCTCGCCTTCGCACATGAACAGACGCTATCAGGTTTGCCGATCCCACGAGATCGTTTTCGAGCTCCTGTCCTCAAGGCCTCGCGGTCAAGGGAGACGCCGTGTATCTATCTACAGTCATCCACCGGTCCTCTGTACACCGAAATCGATTTCGTGCTCCCATTCATGGCCACATCACTCCACTGAAATTCTGAAGAGACAGAAAGTTCCTAACATGTATGAAGAATAATCCTACCAACTACACTGAAAAAACACTCGATATTGGCTGGTGTACAAGCAAAAAGGTGGTGTACAGAGGAGTGGTCCAGCAGATTTGAAAGCCCGCTAAAATGACCCCTTCAACGCAATGCAATTTCCCAACCACCTCGACATCTGCAGGGCAACTTCACTTATGAAAATATGTTCCTTAGATGCATATAAAGCATCTCAGAAAAAATTTCAGCAGAACAATTCGAGTAGAGCGTGCTACAAGGCAGATACAAAAGTGTACAGACGACACGTGGTGTACGAAGGACCGGTGGATGACTGTATCTGATTATCCGAGTCTATCTGTTCCATTCAATCATTGACAAAATCCCTTTTCGCAGCTTCGTTTACTCCGTTTATTTTGACGCTGAGTAGGTTTGCGCTCCTTGAGGTGATCGTGCCACCAATGAGGCGGCTTCTGACGGTGCTTGTGAGGCTGATATAGGAATCAAGTTCGTTCTTGCCCACCGGAATACTTTTCAAACCCTTTGCCCTTATGTCGACCAGATCGCATATCTCACCGATATTGGCCGTCAGCAGAGAGACCCATCTCTTCTCCATCCCTTCGCTCCTTTGACTCGCGTTTGTCTATCCTCTGATCTCCACTTCCTTCTCCCCCTTCTCGAGATCTAATGTCGTATTCTGCGCGGGTCAACCGCTCATTGGAAGCAGAGCCGGCCGCACCAATGCCAGCACAAGATGTCACTTCCACGCTCGAAAATTTCACCACCTCTATCGCAGCCTCCACGGCACAGATTTGCGGACAATTGGACAACGGGAAGCGGACGGTTGACACTGTCAATGCGTTGATTGTGGTGGTAGGTATCGGGCGCCACTTCTCTCTCGGAGACACACGAGGCCTCACACTGTATCCTACATAGGCTACGTTCATTGCTGGCGTACAGACCCAAATCATATCGTTATCATATACCGCCGATGATACGAATCTCGCCAAGGCCACAAACTTCATAGGGTTCCTCGGCATCATCCTCGACATCCTAGGAGCTGCTGGTGGTGTGGTCCACACGATCATGTTGCAGGGAGCCCTGCAACAATTGCAGAGATTGTTGGATAACGTGAAGGTTATTGAAGACCATTTAAAGTGGTTCCAACGCCTCGACGAGCATGAAACCTCTCCCTCATTGACACACACGGCGTTGTTCTCGCGTGTGCGCGACGTCCAACCAAACTTCACTGAAGATGTGGACTGGTCAAAGCCAGTGATTATGGCGGCTGTTCCCACAGTCTTTGATCCTTTGTCGCACTTGATGAGAGTCCGGGTGATTCGATTTGGATTAGTCCCACTTGCTGTCACAGGGGTTGGGTTCATTTGCTTGCTGCTATCTGTTATTACTCTGGCTGCCCATACTTCATCCAGAAGTGTGTATATCGGATGTACTGCAGTTGCGGTGGTGATTACGTGTTTGTCACTTTTGCCGGTGTACAGGTCCTGTTGTGAGTAGCGCTCTCTCCTTATCTTCACCCTTTGATATCGAGCTGCCTTTTGTTTAAGTCTCGTCGACGGAGCAGAACAAAATTTCTGGGTTGAACTCTCGCCTTACTGAACTACGGAGGGAATTCGATGGCTTCAGACGATCTCGACGGTCAGCATATAAAGGCACGCAACTTTCCATCTAATACCCTCTGAGGGCAAGAACTAATCTTCCCCGCAGACATAGTGCGAGATGGATAGGAAAACGTCTTGAATTGGGGAGGGGCTGCCGACGAAGTCCTCGTTTGTACGATAAAATGGCATTTGGGGCGGAAGAATGAATTTGGTTTCCGTCAAGGTTCCATATACTCAACCGTTGCGTCTGTCACTTCACTTCCATCTTCACTCTCAACTCTTTGTTTCCTTCGTCCCATGCCCCCTCTCTGTTGATACTCATCGTTCACTACGCAACGAACTTGAGAGCTGCCTATGATAGCGCCTGCAAAAGGCCACATCCTATTTGACAAACTATCCGAGATTTTGCGTGCTCTGTATGGTTTCAATCACCATTTCTCGCCGAGCATTCCCAAAAGCCTCTTGTGGTCAACCCCGCTATCATGGTGATCTCACTGTGAGTACTCCTGGTACTACGTCCATCCTATGGAAGCCGTTCTTTCCAAGTCTTCAGGTCCTGGGAACGAGCGAGTCACGCATCATACCAACAGTCACCTCCAATCAAGAGCGCGATAACTGTTCGCCTTATTTATCCCCCTCTACGACGAACACCGACACCTCCTCCGAGACACATTCCCAACAATGAATATGGGAGACATTCTTGGAACGGAGAAGGGTATCGAGGCGTTGACAGACTTCCTCCAGGCGTCCGGAGCCTTCACAAGAACCGGAATGCCCAGGGGTCAGGCCATCCCCGCGATATATCACGAAGACGAAGTTTATGAGGACGGGGAAGCTAGCGGAGGGGAGGCAGAACAAGAGGAGGAGGAAGAGGAGGAGGAGGACTCGAGTGAAGGTAGTGAGTCGGAGGGAGAGGAGTGAAGAAGATTCGAAGAACGTAGAAGGCGGCAACCAACCGACCGCCCATCCCAAACAACAGCATTGCACACACGACCATCGGGAAGACCGAACAACATATTATCGGACCAAGATACTGTCGTACTCGTATGCAAGTCAGAGTCCCTCTAGATCAAGCAAATCGGCCCTTTCACTATTCCTTTCTCATTCTATTTTATTGCTACTATGTATATGACTCAAGCCTCATATGTCGCCGACAACCTTCATCCCTTCTAGACTCCACCTGACAATTATCCGTAGATTTACTTGCCCCACACACCCCGTTGCCTTTTACACAACCAGCCACGATACCCTTTTCAATAGTTAATGGTAGGATGCTCTTTGTAGTTGTTTGCCTTCTCTTAAATTAGTCAGCTTTTAGTCAGCAGCCCTCCCTCCCTTTAGAGAATGGGACGGGTCGCGGAGTGACCCACCAATGGACTTAGTTACTCACGCCTTCCCCCGTGGTGCCATGGGTCCAAACAGCTAGTTATACGTACCTCAGCAGCCGCTTACAAGCTGCTCCGTGTCTGTACTCTTAGTTAGTGCGTAGCGGTTCTCTAGAATTCATCATCATCATCATCACCTTATTTATCGAACCCTAATATGGCAAGGCAGAGCCAAGCTAGATAGTCAACATCACTCGCGACAAGTGGTCGCTGTTCGTTGAAACAAGAAGTGTAACCTGGGATCGACATGTCATTGGCATCTCTCATTTCCGTCAACCAGATCACAAACTCTTGTCTGCTTTTTGTTCCATTGATGATTCATCTTCTCTGTTGATTGTGATTGCAAAGATCCATGTCCTACTATTAACTTCTTGACAGCACGACCTATCCTCATTTCAGCTGCGGCATCTTCCTGGCCATTGTCCCTTCAACAGAAGCTAATTTTGGTCCTGTCACCGACATTGCCTTTCCTTGTCTCGTTATTCCCCAGCAGACACTCTGACTCCACGAAACATATCCATACCTCAATGATGGTGCCGTTGGACCTCTCTTTCGATATTATACGCTGCAAGAGGTATCCACAGTATTGTACATGGACCCACAATCCTCAGGTATTTCTCGTATATTATCCATGTTGCCCGCTTTTGTTTGCATATGTTTGTCACTCTTACTCCCTGGCTCATGCGGTGACGGTCTGCTCACTGTGACCCATGCCTTTGTACCTCTCCATTCATCCTATAGTCATCTGAGACATCAGGAAAACCAGTAATCATCTGACGGGCCGTTACCAGAGGTGAAAGAGGCTGTAAGAAGGTTGTCAGTACATAAAAGTCGGAAAGATGTCAGAACCTCGATTTTGTCGTGTCAGAGAAACATGAGAAATCTTTTGTCAGACAGTCAGAAGCTGAAAGTTGGCATTAGAGCAAACAGATCCTATGGAGCTTCTGGTGTTGTTCCAGTGTGTTGCCAACCCTGAGAAGTCAGTTCCACAGCTCGATGTATTCAAGAGGTATAAAGAAGATACACAACATCATTATCTACGTGGAATTATGGATAGCCAACATGAAGGGGTGGGAGAGAAAGCAGCTTAGCAGTGGGTAACATTCAACTGGAGAGGCCGGAAGAGTTGCTAGCCTGGGACTTGGCCCAGTAGGACATGAATCTGCTACAATAGGCATAGCGGGTGTGATGCGCTCACTATCATCATTCAGAACCTGTCCAACCCCTCCCCCACTCAATCTGATAGGTAAATCGAAGCCTTCTCCCCAACATCAGCCTTGAATACACATGTCGAAGATGGTAGTGTTGAGAGTGGGGAATGGAGTTCGAGAGGAAAGGCAGAAGCCTCGTGAGCGGAATGAAACAGGGGGTGGGACTTCATACTGGGAATGTCAACAAAACTGTTGATGCACAATGAATGTGTCAGAATCTAAACTGCACAAGTGAAGACACAGGCATAATCATACCATAAGCTCAATACTCGCATCACAGACAGATTGGGCGGCCTCCCGAAAGCTACTTGGCAGAGCTCTTGTTTCTACATTTTGAAGAAAGTGCCACTGTGATGGAAGGGTGTAGTAATTAGAGAACCAGAGAGCTAAGAATGGATGGTAACAGTCGTGGCTTGTTATTGCATGGGTTTAAGTGTTTGTTGGGTAACCCATGTTGATTCAAGAGTTGGTGAATTTTGGGGGAAGGGTGTTGACTGAAAGAATCAGAATGTCAGTCCAAGATGCAGAGAAGAAGAGCCTGCAAAAGAGTTGATAGGAGCAGTCCCATGTACATCGTTCACAACAGCAATTCAATGAGGTGGCAGTTGAAGAGACACTGGCAATTGCTGTTGTTGGACTTGACACTTTTTGAACGTTGCTTCAGCTTCAGCTTCACCTCTTCCCACCGACCCCCCAAGTTACTTCTCCTGGTCACCATAATTTGGTATGTCCAGGTGGTGTTGAGACCCTCAATTCTATTTACCATCCCAATCTCCCTCCTACACTCATGCCTAGCAGCTGCGTTGACTTCTGGCAACAGAACGTCCCCTTCCCACCACCGTGACTGCTCTCACCTGTTTCACATTTCTCTAGGGCTCTGCACAGGAAGATTCAAGGTTCGCCATCAGTGTAGGGCCAGTATATTTGTGGCTGGTGTAACCGGCCAGCTGCCAGCAGTTTCATGGGGTTTGGGTACCTCAGTTCTGGAATGCACCATTTTCGAGCTTGTTTTCGAGTACCATTAACCCTCTGCATTCAAAGAGAGCATTATAAATACTTTTGTGGAGTTATTTCTGAGGTAAAGGGTTCGATAGTTTGTACATTAATCACACTCCTGTATTCTCACCAAGAGTACAACAATTCATCTGAACAACTTTCATCTGGCGGCTCTGACGAAATCCTGTCAGAGTGAAAAGAACCTCAGAGACTTCCCCATTTTGCTGATGGACAACTTCTATTGTCTACGCTATTGTCAGCTCGAGCTTCTGTCTTTTGCCCCATTGTCATGTTTGATGGTTATTGTCTGTCTGTCTTGAATCACACGCTATGGCCTGCAAGCAATATAAAACCCCTTGGGATCTCCAGCATGTTCCCATGTAATGTAATGCCCCAGATCTTCCACATGTAGGTCAATGCCCTTCGATGCTTGAATCCTCACTCCTATTAGCACGTTCAGTGTGGTGCTACACGACTCCCAACACTTTGATATCCTACACGAGAGTGACCCTCAGCATTGTTCTATCAATATCTGCATAGTATCGCATAACCGAATCCCCCCTCATCCAACCCCATAATTGGTGTCAAGACTCTTCCCAGATCTCCCTCCACCTGTCATGAACTTGAAGATTGCTATCACTCCAAATGCCATATCATCTGAATGGACATCTTGTGTCGCCTTTGGAACACCACTTTCAGTTGGCACGACACACTATCCTGTTACAAAGTCATATCTCTCCATATTGTAGGCACCACTGTTGCAAGCCATGGTAACTCTGGATGGAACATAGGTCCTGCACTTCTTGGGGCCTCAGCTGAACCTTCACTGTCCATCTCAGTCCACCGATACAAACCCCACTGTAACCCAGTTGGTGAGAAGCATCATTGTAATTACAACAACACAATTGTTGTACCATGCATCTATTACCATACTTTGCCTCTCCCCCACCAAGTGTGTTGCCCCCTCTGCCCCCAGCCTGCACTACGTTGGTGGGAATTGCCCAGTTTATTGGATGGTATGCCATATGACAGTCTCTGCATTCACCTTCGAATTCTTTCCTAAACAAACATTCGAATACTGTAGATTTTTGACCAACCTGGTGGCCCTTATGACGTGTGACAACCAACCTTGAGCTGGCAGGCTGGCGAAAGGAACCATGACGTGTGACCGAATGGTGAGGACAGTGGAAGTGGTGACACCGACCCTCAGTTTTGGTGCAGGGACAGGCTTTGGCGAGGGCGCTGGGCTTAGGAAGACTCGCAAGCGGCGTTTGCGACAGGTTTGGGGCACTTCCCGTTGCTTGCGCCGCGGCCAAGATTTTTTGAGAAAAATAGCAAAAAATTGAATATTTTACCTTGGTTGTCACAGGCGGCGAAAAGGCTTGTGACACCGGACAGGGTGTCCTGACTCGGCGATTTTGGGGGCTTTGTGACGTGTGACCGCCGGGTTGGTCGAAAATGTACAGTACATCGCTGAAGCGAAGCGAGGCATATCTTGTATATTGGGTTGATTCTGTGTGCTCTAACCCCATCATACACACTTACTCTCCCCCTTCAGTTGCCCTTCTATGACTGGTCACGGAATTCAACAAATGGAAGAATATTTGGAGAGGGGGGAGAATTGTACAACCGAATTGACTGAGTTCAAGCTGGTACGTTTTCACCGCCCCAAATCGCACCCAGTTATATTGACTCTTTCTCCTTCAGAATGTCCACTCAACAGCTGCTGACGAACCGGCAGCCCTGCAAGAACACATCCCTCCCGCCGAACCCCTCCCCTTCGATGTTGAGGCAAATTCTAGTTGGCCTCCATTCCGTCTATACATTCGCCCAATTCCGGAGCTCACTCCCACCGAGCGTCCATCCCTTCCCAGTCACACGAAATCTCCGGTAGAATATCCCGTCATCGGAGCCACGCCCCACGCCGATCTGGATTCGCGTAGTGCTCCATTCGATTCCAGTTATCAGAACTCCCCAACCATCCTCGTATCCTCGTCGGGGCCCAATCGACAGGAAGAAGCCAGTACGCAGGCACCCGTCGACGATTCCTCATTATCGGGGCAGTCTTTTAGCGATCTCCCCTCGGCCCAGAAATTGTCGACTAACTTAGGCCACTCCCAGTTGACTAGGAGTACCTGTATTCCCGCGGCCTCCACTAACCAGGATTGTCGAGGGGATCACGTTGAAGCTTCACCCGCACCTATCCAAGAAGAAGAACGCGCCCCGGGGGACCCGTCGGCTGCTGACTGTTCTTCTGGAGACCTTAAATCTCTCAGACGGCAGGCCTGTAGGCCTCGACTAATCCTTAAACATCACCTACCACCGATTACCAAAGCTGTTCAACAAGAGCTTAATTCCGCTAAACGCGTTTTGACGACCGTAAATTCCTTGCTGGTAGTGGTAAGTCGCTTATCGCCATATGGTACATGTCATTTCTAAGGCGGCCCATTCCAGGCGGCATTTATCTCAGGTGTGCAGGCACAAATCATTGCCATCTCTTACAAAGACAACCCCGGTGGCCTATCCATCCGACTCCTTAAACTTTTTTCATTCCTCGGGCTTTACTTCGACGTTATCGGGACATGCTGGGGAGTGTTACACACCCTCACTGTCCAGCGCACTGCGCAGAAATGCGAAACTCTCCTCGCCGATATCCAAACTGCAAAATCTGACGTTCAGCTGGTGCTCCAAAGTCGAGGACCCGAAGATCATGCCACACCAGCTGGGCGTCAGAGATGGACGATGAACTAGCTAGCTTCTATAGAGTCGTGAATGACCTTGCCGAATTCAGATTCTCCTTCGTGACCGATGAGCCGATCGTCTCGTTCCATGCTTCCAACTCTGGCGCCACTGCGGAACCTCTCCCAATCCTCGGCCACTGGTCATATCGTTTGATCGGCTGGATATCCCAGACCTTTCGTTTGAATTGTAGGTTATCACTTTGGTTAGCGATATTGGTTCGCCAGCGTCAGCGAGAATATGGCATGCTAGGAGTTGGCGGTCTAGTAGGCATGCTTCTCGGAGTTGCTTGCCTTCTGATGTCCGTTCTCAACCTTGCAATACATTACGGGGGGGGTTTCGGTCGCTCTTGCCTGCTTCGGCGTTCTTACGGCGAACTAGATTTTGTTCATGATCTCTTGGTTTTCAGGATGGAGAGGTGCCTGTGAGTTTATTCACTTCATCCATCAAGTTATCTCCACACACAACTTACCCGACGAATTACCACAGTTTCATGGCCTGACGAGGATAGGTCTTGCTACTTTGATCAGGGAATTGAGACCCATCAAGTTCTTCTCAGGGGACATCTTGCGGGATATAGGAGACCTTCTTTAGAGAGGGCCGGTGATAGTGTTGGGTCCGTGCTTCCCAGGAGGTCCACTCCTCGACCGCCATACCGACTCACAGTGCCGGCGACGTCATTCCCAGTGGGTTTCGTTCATCGGTACTCACTCTGGAAGTACTATTGATACTAGAATACTTGTTGTTTGTAATTGATAATATGGGTTACATATACATATGCTACACGGGCAGTGTGTCCTGAATGAAGCGATTTGAATGAGCAAGCTGGAAATCAGGTCACTCAGGTCAGTTTGCTTGTCGACAGTTTACTAGACACGGACAGCGATCGCCACCAAGCACCATCTGGATCGCTCAGACGCCCTTGCGTGCCAGCAAGAGATCTTATTCCCTGTGCCAAACGAATCAACACCTTGAACCATTACCATTGCAACTAGTCGCTCTAGTTGATACCAACTTACAACGTAGACGACCGACTAGGTATCAGCACGGCGATCTAGGTTGATCCCTTCTTTCCTATCCGCCAGTTCCAAGGGTTCCCCGCCCACAGTTCCACGACACAAACTCACACAGGTACCTAACATCACATTCACAACCCGGTACCACAATAAACCCACTTCTCAAATCTCCAAGAAATCTCCATCTTCTTCGACCAACAGCTCAAGATACTTGAAAAAGGAAGAAGCGGGGAACCCAACGACATTATTATAATCTCCGTCGACTTTTCGGATCAGAAGTGCTCCGAGACCCTATGAACCCGTGGTGACGAAACGGAAGTGAAAAGTCCAGAGAGTCAGCGTGAGTTGATGGGTGAGAATATAGGGAAGAGTGACTACCTGAATGGCGAACCCACCCGCCCGGTCGATCCCTTCTTTACTCTTAACATACGCTTCGAGGAGGTGCGGAGCGTTATCCGAGAAATACACTAGGGAACGTTCGTCTATCGATCTGCCGCCTATGTCAGGAACTGACACTTGATCAACAAGGATGAGAGGAAAGAAGCGTACTTGATTTCGTAGCCTGGCGATGATAGGATGGGGTAAACTACAAACCATCACATGACGAGAAGACGAGAAGATAAGCGATACGGTTAGCGAGAAGGTGGGAGACGACGGAATAGCAGACGAACCGATAGAAACACCAGTAACAACCTCACATACACCCCCGTTGAGATCCATCAACATCCTCATATTATCCTCCTCCGTCTCCGGTTTCTCCAAGATCTCCTGGTTATGATGGGCGTTCTCGTCGACATATTGTGTGGTGGAGGGGAGGATTGAGGATAAAACTATCGTGTCGGCTTCATGAACACCACGGTCGGCAAGTCAGAATTGAATCAATCGATGGATGATTGGAGGTGGTGGTGGAAAGGTGAAGGGAGACATACCTCCAATTACGAGATCTGGGGGATTTTCTGGATCTTGTTTCTACCCAGCATCATCAGGCCAAATGAGTCAAAATGAGGAAGACAGCAGACGGAGTTCGAGTTACTGACCACCAACCGTTCATATACCTCCACCGCCTTGTACGTGGCAGTTGCAACAGGATACTCGTGTACATCCTGGAATTCGCTCCTTGGTAGGTTTTCTTCAAAGGTAGACGGTACGATCTCAGGTGCTACGCCCTATTGATGCAGCATGATTAGATGGACTGATAGATGTGGGGGTCAACAGGAAACGTCGTGTGTAACGTACGTACGAAGGTTTCGAGAATTTGTTTACGGCGTGGGCTGTTAGATGCTAAGATAACTCGTTTGCCGGAGAGTTTGGATAGGCCTGGTAACTTGAGGGCATGTGGAAGGAGACAATTCGTTGAAGGAGCCATGGTAGTGGAGAACAAGGAAAATCCAAGCTTCAGACCCTAACCTGGCGCTGGAAATACTGCGTCTCCTTGTCCGAAAACCATTACTTATTCTTAGAGGCCATTATTATACGTAAATGTACCAATAGTTTCCAACCCTCTGTCCACCATATGCATCAACCCAACGAATGCTGACACCCACAACACTTATACCGACAAGTGTTCCTCGGCCCACTCCCTAGCCCTGACCACCTCAATCCCTCTCTCCCAATTGAATGTCTCCCCAAAATCCCACGCGACACCTTCACCCCTAGCGAAAGTCGCTCGATACTTCTTCAACACATCATTCGGGTCTTTCCTCAGCTCCTCGTCCAAATGTTCTACCGTCCACAGCTCCCTCTTCACTTTTCTCCCTCCCGGACGCTTGTGCTGAACGACAAAGTCCACGACGTCACCGACTTGCGAGTAGGACAGCGTATCGGAGGCGACGTAGACGATTTGGTTGGCGATGTGAGGATGTTGGGTGAACAAGATCTCCGCCGTCAACTTCCCGATATCCTCCACAGTCGTCACTGTCAACATATTATCCCAGCTTCCCAGCGCTCTAACCACACCTCCTTCTCCCTGCTTCAACTCGACAATCCCAAAGAATTCAGAGAAGAGATAACTCATGAACACGCCGGTGCTGACGATGACCCATTCGACATCGTCCTCGTGTGATCGAAGTATCCGGCGAACTTCGAGTTGTTCGTCGAAGAGGTCTTGAGATGAGCCTGGGCCAATCTTGGCGTAATCAACACCAAATTGCCAGGGGAAGTACCTCAGTTTTGGTCTCTTTCTCTCGGCATCTTCAGCCCTACGCAAACTAGCTGTAGCCAAGACAGCTTTGACCAGTTTGAGTTGCGTCCCAGGCCCGGATGCGTATCCCAAGCAACTGACGATCGTATCATACCCCTTGAACACCTGTGCGACTTCATCGATGGACGACGAAGCGATGTCGCATGCGATCATCTGTACACCAAACGACTGCAGGGACGTGATTGAAGGTGAAGGCGAAGCGAGGGAAGAAGGTCGTAGAAGAAGTGTGACGGTAACGTCGGGTGAGGATTGGGTGACAGGGTGAGTTGCCAGGGACTGGAGGATCGGGAGACCCAGTTCACCAGCACCTAGGACTAGGATTTTCGTCGATTGGTGTTGTGGTTCGGATGCCATGATCTGACTTGAGCAAAGTATGAGTGTGAGTATGATAGGGGTAGAGAGAGGAGATGCGCAAGCTCTTATACTCACTGTTAGCTCCCTTCATTCGATCGAATCAACAGCCAAGACCTGCTGATTTGTGAGCGCACGACCCACGTAGCCAGCATCAACTTTAGTCAGGCGGAGAAATCCTACGAACCGCGTGCTCTCAGAACGAATGAACGAATGAGTGAACAGCTGGACTCACTTTTATGAGGTTGTTACAAAGCTCATCCTGAAACTAAGACGGTTGACCCACCTGATCATCCGAGCCAAGCGTTTTGCTTGATCAGAGCTGTACGGTGCGATTCAATGCAACGTTGCAACGGGGAGAAAAAAATCAACAAGTTTTATACAATGCAGGCTGCAGTGCTGAGTGCTGAGCCAGGGGTTGGACGTAGGAGCCATAAATTTGGAGGAAGAAAAGTCAGGCACGCCAGCGGCCAGCCAAAAGCGGAAATCGAAAGTTAACCTGTGGCAATGCAGTGGCTGTGCCCTGACGATTGCCACCTTCAGTTCCCTTCATCCTTCGGCGTTCAAGCCTTCTAAAGCCTATGGATACTCATCCGATTTGCTTCTGGTGTTATCGCGTCCTTTGTCCTTAAAGTCCGAATCCACTTGTCAGAAATGGACAGCTTTCGGATGGCGAGTCGGATCGGCTCATCATCTACTCGATGAAGCTCCCACCTCGCTTTCACTCATGTTCCCTCCGCTTCTCGGATAGTGACCGACAATAGGAATGGTCTCAAGTATTGCTCTCCGAAACTTGCAATCAACCGTCTCATTATCCATTGAAGGTGGCCGTAATACCCCAGCCATAATGTGTTGACTGCACAGCCTGACAGGTTGACGCCCAGTTAATCAAATAGTCAACGCAATTGTTGCGTCCACGCGAAAATACAACGATTGCTAGCGAACAAATATTGATACACCCCATCGTAAGCGGAATTGACACGCCTACCACTCTGCCTCCCAAACATCTCAAAAATGCAAAACCCAAAGTGCCCAAAGTGAAATATGCTGGCGGAATTGTGCACGCCGCGATCCATCCTCCCTTCCCGATATCCGACAAGTGTGGTGAGTGCCGATACATATGATGTCTACGTACGGATGGATGATCGTTAGTATTCTGAAACGGCAAAGATGAACTTGAAGGAGACTCACGAATACAAGCCCGATTCCGAATAAGTTAAGGACGAGCGCTGGCCATCTAGGCAACGACGCAATAGGAGTTCCCTCCACCTCCACCATCCTCCTCGTTGGTGGGTGTGCTGATCGGGGTGGTATTGCAGACGACGCAGTAAGAGTTGCCTCCGCCTCCGCCGTCCTCGCGATCGATGGGGGTGTTATCCTCGATGATGGTAGTGGTGAAGAAGGAATCCATTGTGATGATGATGTGCGTTTGCTGAGGTCTCTCGTCTCATCCAGCATCTCTTTTATACATACTCCCGCTCATCGTCATTTGATGATACCTGCATTGGCCCTCTTTCCTCCATTGCTCCGTAAAATTAACAACAATAAGAGGCTTAGCCGAACTTTTTTTGTTCGATGTCAAGCCCAGATCCAACAGGTCTTTGGGGACGAAAAAACACAACAGCCATGCAAGTGGACAATAGGACAAGACGTTCACGACACGAGGGTAATGAAACAGACTCTGCATCGAAATTGTCGATCCTGGAGATCAGGGGCGCTAAGACAAAAGAGAGACGAGGCTAACAAAACTCTCGCTGAGGCTATTGTAAAAGCCACCGGACCTTGGCGATTGCGGTATGGTCGCAAACTTTCAACGAGCACCTCTATGGATATACAAGAGCCAGCAGGGCCAGCTTAACCCACGGTAACAAAAGGCGAGCTTCTACCTAGTGCCTGTATAACCCACCAAGGAATAGAGCTGAAGCGTACTTGTCACTTATGAACACCTGAGCTACCTGATACCCAAAATGTCTTGAGGAATGGCCAATGAAGTGAGACACTCTGGCCCCCTTCGTGTCCACGATCGAGTTTGTTTAATTGTCCCAACGATTACTTTTGTCCCTGGCTCATCGCGGCCGGCCACCCACTCGAGATGGGAAACAAAGGGAAACACGGTCGTCGGTCGACTTCCACTGCTGTATCGGTGTATGTTTATTGTGTCCCCAGTCGGAATTGGATGTTTGCTGCAACAAAGGCAGGTCTTGCGGAACGTCGACGCAGGCCCAAACGCCCGCTGTGGAAAGCTATAAAGTCGCAGTCAACAAAGTCAAGTTTCCCCAGCTCAAGCACCCACATCACTCGAAATCCTCACATTTTCGCTCTCAAACCATCCTCATCTTCATACATGGATACCTTCTTCGCCACCATCATCGAAGACAACACCCCCATCGACCGCGAGGACGGTGGAGGTGGAGGCAACTCTTACTGCGTCGTCTGCAACACCACACCAGTCAACACACCGACCAACGAGGAGGACGGTGGAGGTGGAGGCAACTCCTACTGCGTCATCGCCTAGACGGCTGGGTTCGCCCATAACTTATTCGAGATCGCGCGGGTATTCGTAAGTCATCACCTACAGATCTCATTACCTCGTCGTATGCTCATGACGAGTCGCTTCGACCCAGGCATTCATTTGTATCAGCATCTACCACAGTTTGGGGGAGGGGGATAGTGAGGGGGGATGTGTATCATGGCGTGCGGATTCCGCCAGCTTATTTCGTATCGGTGCTTCTTGTTGGAGAGTTTGAAGGCTTTGGGGAAATGACATTCGGTGGGCGTGTGAATTCCGCCTACACAATGGATGTACCAGTATTTGTATCAAATGGTTGTTTCATTCTGTATATGGGAGGAGTTCCTACCATATCCTCCGAGTCGCCCAGAAGCCACACAGTGGGCCTGGCCATTCTGCAAAAGTGGTTGCGGCGTGAGACTTGGGGTAAGATCCGGGATTCAAAGGGTATTCTGGTGAGAGACGGCAAATACATCAACTTAAGGGACTCAAAGGAACCCAGAGGCGTAGGTAGTTCATCAACTTGACTTTGAAAGGAAGCAAGCGACAAGCAGCTTTGGGGGTGTCACATCGCACACGTAGCCTGTTACACCTCGTCACCCCGCCTTAAATTTAAACTTCAAGCTTGCTTGCCGCTCCTCTTGCCGCTCCTTCCCGTTTTTCTTGCGGGCAACAGCCCATACTTATGCTGGCAGTATCAACGCACTAATGCACTTTTACTCGGGCTGCTCCCCAAGCTCTGCCTCTCGACACTTAATGGCCGCACTAGTGTTGATATTCCACCGCAGCGCACAGTCTGAGCGGCGATGATGCGACGAACCTATACCCATTCCTCAGGCACCCCGTCGCCACGAGCCATGTGGTTTATATTCCAGAGGAAACAGAGACGCGGGAGTATCGGTGAGGTCAACAAGGTGTTGAGCTGTTCGGTCCAGTCTAGGTTGCGATCCTCGGTGTATGAAAGTGGCACTCGACACCATTGCCAGGGGGAAATTGAAGGCGCCCGTTCTATGGATTCGTCAGTCAGATCAGACCTCTTTGACCTCTTGGATCCGTGTTACCATCCTCATTTCTGGTTCGCGGGATGTGTTTTTTCTTGGTCCATCTCAGTGGAGGTTGTAAGTTGCGGTTCCGGTCAGCGGTATGTCCATGTGTTCGTTTATCTCGGCATACCAATGTTGATAGCTTGTGAAAGATATGAAGGCCCGTGATTGTGCTATCCTGGGGTTACCGATCCTGGACTGTGATGGGTGCGGTTACTGAGGTTCCCTTATCGCCGACCGTTTCACCGAGATTGCACGGATCCAGCCATCCCCATACGGCTGAAATCCGTAGACGTTGATGTTGTCGCGAAGACCCTAACCCTGCCGTTTCGGATCTGTTGGCATCTCTTCGTTATCGCTGAGGCACGCAAAGTCAGCCACACCGCGGCGTCCACTCTCGCTTTCATCCCGTCATCCTCAGCCACAATTCAAATTGAGGGGTCAGCCACCATTGTTGAACCACATTTCATAACGGTGGTGCCACTTCGTCCACGTTCCACACTCCGCGTCTTTGTCTCGCTTTGATTCTGTGGTCCAGAATTGTTTATAAAACACAACTTTTTATCACCGAACCCTCTCTCACCACAACCTACTTTGAACGAAAAGCCTTTGCCAACCGTCTTCCAATTACCATCATGCATTCTTGTCTTCGTGTTGCTGAAATCCAGCAACGAATTTTTGGTGACTTTGCAGGAATGGAGATGAGCAGGGCCGGCGCTGCCACCCTCGCTGCACTCGCTGTCACTTGCCGAACGTTCTCTGACCAAGCTCTTGATGAACTATGGAGGGATCAGTTGAACCTCGCTCAACTTGTGAGGTGCATGCCGGACGAAATGGTCCATATTGTCCCATTCGGCCATGCACACCAGAGCGGTATTGGTGAAACAACGGAAGGCGACGTGAGTCTTTCGTTAATAATATCAACACCGTCGAACGCTGACAGTGTTGCAGTTTTGCAGGTGTCACGGTCGCTATCAATTAGTGAGTACCCCACCTCCTTGCTCTGCTATGCCTATTGATCTGGCGTAGTATTTTCGCAGGCCACCGAACGCTCGGGACCTCGATCGTTTCAACTTCTACTCTCGCAGAGTGAGGGCGTTCGGCGTTTGCTCACGCGATATTGGCTGCACTCTTTCCAATTGGGAGGTCGATCCCACCGTGATCTACTCGTTGACCTCGTTGGCTTCGTCTCATAACCCTCTATTCCCTCGCCTTCGAACCCTCGAATGGGATCATCCAAAGCCAGATGCCTTCCTTTACCTATCGACATTCATCTCGCCTCACCTCACAAGCCTTCGTATCGACTTCCCTTGCCTGCAGAGAAAGCAATTCGTTGGGGTTCTGGCCACCATCGCGATGAAATGTCGTAACTTGGTTGAACTAGACTTCAAGAATACTCACTATGCCACCGATGTCCAAGGGGATCAGTTCGTACGGTTCCTGTCAGTGCTCTGTTTGGATCGTCTGGAAAGGATTACAATCCACACAGACCATCTGAAGATGGACAAGATATTCTCCCTTCTAGCACCGTTGGATAGGGTTCGTTCGTTGGAGCTGAGAGACACTGCTGAGTGGTTCGGAGATGATGAGGCGGAGGGGAAACTCACTGCAAATTCACGTCGATTTTTCGTACCAAGCACGCCAGCCTTTACGAACTTGGAATTCCTCCATTTGCACGTCCATCATCTCGAACCCTGCGTTCCTCTACTAGAAAATCTTCATGGCTCGAAGCTCCAGTCCGTATCCATCACGTATTCGGCCTGGGTATCTCCCCTTGTTCTACATCAATGTATCGATGCCATCTCGACGCGCTGCACATTCGCTCTCTCAGAGCTCTGCCTCTCTCAAGCTGAACCTTTCTTCCCCGAGGAGGCCTCTGACCATCACTCCTTCGACGGATCAGTACTTCGAGGTCTTTTACCCTTTCCTTTCATCAGAAAGCTGCAGGTCGACATATGCAGCCCTGTTGATCTGGATAATGAGCTCTTGAAGGACATGGCTGGGGCCTGGCCATATCTCGAAGAGTTGTTCGTTGGTGCAAATGAGGAATTGAGCAATAGGTCTCGCGTAACACTTCCCGGACTCATACCCTTCATTTCGCGATGTCGCCTCCTCTCGACCATCGGCCTACCGATTGACGCACGGGTTACCGAACCGCTCTCTAGATTGCATCCAGTGGGTTTGGCGAACGACTACATCACATCCATATCTTTCGGGAATTCCCCTATCGGCAACCCTAACGCTGTCGGCCCGTTCTTGATGACGTTGTTTCCAAGACTGCGTTGTATCCACGCAGTTGATCTTGATCAAGAGGACTCGGGTGGGCATGTTACCGGGGATGGCGGACCTGCGATTGGGTGGTCTGCTGTGTCCCAGATGTTCATGTGGCTAAGCATCGCGAGACGTGAGATCGAGAGCTCTATGGGACGTTCAGTGGGTTGATGGGTTTTCTCAAGTTTGCCTCATTCGCCATCCTCGTGGTGTTCCTCTTCGATCCCTCGCTTGGATTATACTGTATGTGTTTCTACCCGTCTGCACCATGCCGCATGTGTATTCTATTTTCAATTTATATGCTTGTTTTATGATCTGGAAATGTGCCACATCACCCCTATTGTGTGATCCAACATTGGATTCAAACTTTATCAGGTTGCTTGACGCCATGATCACTATAAGTATCCATCTCTCCCGAACTCCTCCTTGCATCGTCAAGGCTTCATCCTTCAGCTGCCCTGGGACGCTCTCGGCATCTCGGTCCGACATACCGTGACTAATATTGAACGTGCCACAAAACTTCAAAGTTCTTCTGGTTGACGAAAACGTGTGCTCCTGCTCTGCTGGAACAACCTCCATCCTCTCCGTGTTCAGTCCATAATCTCTGTTCTCCTCCCACGAAGCGGCGTCGGGATTCCCCGCTCCCACACCTCTCGGTTATCCCTCCCCTACTCACTACCAACGTTCCGCTGTCGCCGTTTTATCGATGAATCCAAGCGCTAACCAAACCTGAGGCACGTTCGATACATTTACGTCGAAAACTTCCACGAAACCTGTATCTGTTACCTTTTCCGAACGGCACCAGTGAATTGCGCCGAACACTGTTATGGTATGAGTTCGCGTTAGAACCAAGCACGTTTCTCGGGGGAGGGCTATGTCGTTGGCTCGGACTGGACAAGTGGGGATGACTATCGAACATGTATAGCTCCACCGCTCGCTTCGGTCAACAGTACATCTTGAATCGTCTCCTGTCTTTCTTCTTGGCGATCGTCTTGTCCGTCCACATCTTGGCTCTCCAGTACCTTTCCCGCCGCGATACCCCAAACTATTGCCAGCGATGTCGACTTTCATACCCTGTGAATACGCTGCCGGGACTGGATCGGTCTCCGGAGATTCGGAATACACTTCAGACTCCCTCACTCCCTCGCCAACTGGCACTTTCTCATCTTCATACTCTAATGATCAAGACCAGGAACTACCGCCTCTCTCCCTAGAAGACTCTTACTACACTTACAATAAGTCTGATTCTCGTGGCCCTGGTGATACCCGCTCGACTCACGATACCCATATTAACGACGATTCCGACTCTGACTTGGATTTGGAGGCCCATGACGCGAGCCAGAAAAAGAAATTAAGAATCGCGATCATTACGGAGAACTTTCTACCCAAAGTAGATGGAGTCACCAGGACACTCTGCAGACTGTTGGATTATTTGGGGACTGAAGGCCATGAGGCAATTATTTTGGGACCCGGGGCGAAAGAGGTGAGCCTTTTTTTCTACCAAGATTCAATTTTGTTTGGGCGCGGTTTGTGGCGATCGGTTGCTGAAAGTGTAAAGGCTAATATCTCAATTTTGGGTTGCGGCTGTCTTTCCCGCGAACTCTCCGAGTCGCACTCGAGCTTGAAAGTCATTTAGCTTTTTTGACTTCCTGAGATTCACCGGTGGTTGAAGCTCTAGAGCTCCATCATCTTAATTTCGGTCCGCGATGAGAATCCCGATTCTAGATCTCTCGTCCAAATATACCTCACCCTCAGTCCTATCCGACACTAACTCCACCTCTCACACAGGGCAATTTCCCAACTTTCCACCACCACCGAACACCCGGCCTCCCCCTCTCCTCCCTCAATCTCTACGGCGATGGCCTTTCTCTAAACTTCTTCCCCCCATCATTCCTTCCCACCCTCCTCACATTCAAACCCGATGTCATACATTTTGTAGATCCGATATGGTTGGGAGCGCAGGGCGTACCCGTGACTGAGGCGTTGTGCGGTGGTATACCGAGGGTAGGAAGCTATCATACGAATTTGGCGAGTTATGCGGGGTTGTTTGGGTGGGGATGGCTTGGGGGTTGGGTTTGGGGGTTGCAGAGGTTGTTACATTCCAGGTTAGTTTTGAATTATCACTATTGAGATCGTGAAGTGTTAACAATGATCTTACTTATTTGTTCTGCGCAGGTTATTATTGACATTCGTACCATCACCGTCGACGTCGTCCATGCTGGTATCCCATGGATTCGCACAAGATCGTCTTCGTCTCTGGCCAAGAGGAGTCGACACCAGCTTCTTCACCCCTTCAAAACGTGATCGCGCACTCCGTCGTAAGTGGTTATTCGGCAAAGATGGCCATGACGTTAGGGGCGACTCGGACGGCATCATCCTGTTATACGTCGGCCGATTATCTTGGGAGAAGAACTTACGGCTTCTTGTCGAGACCTTCAAGTCGCTTTGCGCTACTTCCTCAATGCCAAAGCATTGCAACTTGGTTTTCGTGGGTGATGGCCCTGCGAAGAAAGCTATGGAGGATTTGTGTGTGTCGTATGGATTGATGGGTGGGAAGGGTATGCGGGATCGAGTGGTCTTCGAGGGACATAGGAAGGGAGAGGAGCTGGCGAAGATGTATGCCAGTGCCGACCTGTTTTGTTTCCCAAGTTGGACTGAGACATTTGTAAGTTTCCTGTTTTCCAGTGCACCTAGCAATTGGGGTTGGGTATCTCGCTTGTATGCTGACATTTGAATGTAGGGCCAAGTGGTTATTGAAGCTCAAGGTTCTGGGCTACCTGTTATCGGGTTGCAAGCTGAAGGCGTACGAGACCTTGTTGAACATGACAAAACAGGTCTTCTCCTCCCTCTCTCCTCCCTCTCCTCCTCTCTCCCTCTCCCGTCTTCTTCCTCCTCACCCCCAACCGAACCCTCCCCTCACACCCTCTTCGCTCCCACCTCCTTAACCTTCTCCCTCGCCGTAACACTCTATTCCACTCTCATCCTCTCCCTCATTCACAACCCTACCAAGAGAAAGCAGATGGGCGAAGCGGCGTTGGAAGCTGCTAGCAGACATCGTTGGAGTGAAGCTATGGGGAAGATCGTGAAGGGATACAGGGAGGCTATCATGATTAAGAGGAGGATGGAGGCTAGGAAGGTTAGGAGGCTTGCTGAGAGGCAGAAAAGGAGGGAGGAGGCTGAGACTAAGGGAGGCTTTGGGCTTGGGAGGCTGTTTCGGAGGCGCGGAGGTGAGGGGTTGAAATCGCGGAGACCGTTTGATGAGTTGCAGTGTGGCGATGAGGGTGAACGTGGCAGTAGGATCGAGGGTCAGATCATTGCGGAGGATCGGTTGGGCAGGGTGAAGAGAAAGAACGATGAGCTTCTGGCAGAGGTGTCGTCGCTATACAGCAATGGTGGTCAGTCGTCTTCATAGATGATTCCCGACACGAGTTAACGTCTGTCTACCCTTAGGCTTAGCGGCGCGATCTGTTATCCTGCTCCTGGGCTTTTATAGCCTGATGTCTCTGATCCTCGCTTCTGGACGACTCTTATAGTGGTTTGGAGCCAGTGGCTCATAGAATGGTGTGTTGTGTATCAGACTCATTCGCTGGTTTTGTTATGTGTTTGTAGTGTTGTTTCATTCTGATCGGTTATATCCATGACTTTCTTCCTCTGTAGAGGCTTGTAGCCTTAATAACGATGTTTTATGTACTAACGAAATGATGAGGACGTGAACCTATCTGACTCGAGAGCGATACTGTCTGATGCAGTGGACTTTTCTGCTTCTTCAAGTCCTTGCCAGTGGACCCCTTGGTTGTGATTATGGTTGTGACCGTGACAGAGGCGTCTCTTCCCCAAGTTCCACTTGCTCTCAAAAAAGACTTTTCATGCAGGAGGCTGGCTACGCCAACTCCTTAATCCCCTTGGCTGTCTTTTGCGTCGTATATGATGGTGCTGTGTTACGGGTCGTATCATGGGTCGAACCACCCACTAGCCTCGACGCGTTCTGATCACGGTCTTTATACGTATGGATATGCACCACCGAGGGGAAGTGGCGCCCATATCCTCGACTTCATCACATTCGACAATCCCTCTTAAACATCCGACAGCACCCGGATTCCCCGTCTGGCGCAAGCGTATGCATATATCCCCCACACCACGGCATTTACGAATCAAACAATGGAGGACGAGTGGAGTTCGATCAGTTTCGAGTGCCCCGAGTTGAACAGTCTGCAGTTGCTTTGACTCGCCTCTCAGAAACCCAGCTTTATGCTCTGGCGATAGTTGTAAGTTTTCTTTTGCTTCTCTTAAAACTCTCGTGGTGCTTGTTTCCGCGTTCGCTGGTGGAGCCCAACTCCCAACATTCCTTTGTCACTACCCAATTTTGGCCTGATTGACGATCGCTAAGATTAACTGGGAAGGGCATACTTCCGAAGACTCAGAAATTACTTTCAAGCACACCAAAGTATTCGTCCCCTCAAGAATTTGGTACTTTGCGACCATAAAGCCAACCTTGTGGAATGGATACTGTTGCCTCATCTCAATTCAAGCGTTTCAGAATAATTCCACGTCGCACCTCATCCCCGTCGATGTCCACAACGTTGCCGAGCTCCTTCGCGCGGGTGGACCAACCCTCCGCCACTTACTAATATCTTGACCAGATGGATCCAGGTGACCGTCAATCCAAGAGTAGAACCCTTACTGTACGCTACTTTTCCCCTCGTTCTATTCTTCGCGCGTGAAATTAATGTCAAATTTATTTCGATTCGTCTTTTCGTTCGTCTTCCCAGCCTGTTTGAACACTTCTGTCTTGATCAGTCCCGACAATACCGAACCGAAAACCGTCACACTGATGATACTGGCCCTTTCGTCAGCACCCTACATTAGAGCTCTTATATCTTGGGCCAGCAAGAATCTCCGCGTCATCGCATGTTTCGGGCAACCTCGCCATCTCTACCATCAGCTAGACGATCGTCGACAATCTACTAGGCGCCGCTACCTTGACACGCTTGACAGTGATGGCTGTTCATCCCGGGGTTCCTCAGGAAAGGTGGGCATTATACCATCACTTGCCGTCCATCCGTATCCGGGGTATCTCACGGCGAGGTGAAAGTGGTCTAACGCGACAAGGTATTCCTGCCATATTGTATTAACCTGCCGTCTCCTCGACCCACCCACCGTGTCCCTTCCCCGAATCCCTGAAATTTTCGCTCCACTTGGTTGCAACTGCAGAAGCGCACACCACCTGTCATAGGTCCTTCTCCCCCGTCGATCCTATGTTTCATGGCTCTCGTAATTGAGCCCTCTCTCAGTGCCTTTTCATTTCGAGATACACACGGGCACTCGCAGTCCAAATCTACACGCGGTTTTAGATCGATAACCTTGTCCCTCGGAGCCTTTCCCCACTTCTCCGGCAGTTTGCCTCATAACTCACGACATCCTCCAGCCTTGACTCCCGATAATCTCGCGATTGTCAAGATTACACCAGGCTGTCGAATCTGAATGGAATCTCATGACATCATATCACACCTTATCCTCGAGGAAGCAGGATGTACGAGATGTAGGATTGGATGGATGGGCGGATGAATGTGCCGAAGTGTGTAAGATTTGCTAGTACAGAAGGGTTCTGCAGACGGACACCTCCCATATCGATGTAGCGCAGGCCCTGAGGCCTCTTCCAACACACACCATATCGTCAGAAACCTGTTCACTGGCATCCGTCATTTTTTTCTTCGTTTGATAGGTGACGAGGGCGGTACTTAAGGACTGGCGTCAGGAAGGAACTTCGCCGAATGTTCGCGGAGGGTTGAAAGATGAACTGCTTGCAGAGGCTGTGCGACCGATCGAGTTCGGATAAGGAATCCCCTACACGTGTTCTCTGCGAAGGAATGGATTCTGAGGACCAGTCCTCCAAGCTCCCCATTTCTGTACCCACTACCAGTTACACTCTCAGCGAATCCAAAATAACAGACACTCCGTCGATGCCTACGCTGAACGGATCAAGTCAAAAGCTGCACGCCGACCACAGCTCCTCCTCGTTATCACACCACCCACACCACTGCAGAGTCCTGCTCCTCCTCGATACCCAAGTCTCGCTGCTATCGCCTCAAACGGGCGTGCCAGCGGCCCTTAACCTGCGCCAGAACATCTCCCAGATTCTATCCGAAGCTCGCCAATCTTCACCTCGACCACTGATCATCCACGTCAGAAACAGTGGAGATGTCGGCGAGCCCGATGAGCCCAATACACCAGGCTGGCAGCTCCTGTTCACACCCCTCTCTAACGAGCCCGTCATTGACAAACTTAAAAACAATGCGTTCGCGGGAACGAAGTTAGGAGAGTTGATCAGACCGGATGCGGAGATAGTAGTCGTCGGGATGCAAAGTGATTTCTGCGTGAGGGCCACTTGCTCGGCAGCGCTGGGGAGAGGAAATGAAGTGCTGTTAATTAGAGGGGCTCATGGAACTTATGATAGGATAGAGGTGTGGAATGGAGGAGGGATCACGCCAGCTGCGACCATCGAGAGTGAGATCGAGGAGGAGTTGGAGGAGGCTGGAGTCATCCTGTTGGATATGAAGGATTTACCGGGTATATTTTCTGATCGTTGACACCAGAAGATCGGCCGTATCGACAATCGTTCGGTATCGGTTCATATGGCCGTTCTCCGCATTCCATTTCACCAGACCTGCTTTACATCTCATCGGACAAGAAAGTCGCTCGCACCTCGAATTGCATACCAGTCCATCGCATTGCATTGTATAGTATCTTGCATTTCCCCAAGGTGGTCCCGTCTTACCCTTCCGTATACCGGCCGCATATTATCTCCCCCGTTCGTCCCTTAGCCACCGATGTATCGTAAAGTAGCCCACCCTGCTTGTGCTCCGCTGCGAGAAGTTCATTAAGTGGGGTCGTGTGACCGTTTCTGTCTTGCTCTAGGGTGGAAAGAAACTCGGGGTATTTGGTCAGGTTCGAGAGAAGAGGTGGGGTAGGTCAATATTGAGCGGTTCTAATGGGTCATGATGTCACCAAATTCCTGGATGCGGTGTTCAGAAACTGACCGAGGGAGCACTAACATAAGCATACCGACAATCATATGATTCATTCGACGACTTCAGAGCTTCGCGGTGCCCAAGACCATGACCGTCCGATAAAATCACCAACGATGGGCACTTGCACGCATGGCACTACCCAGTATTTCCGCCTTCGATGAAAATGTAGCTCGATGTCTAACTCAGATCGTGGATGAATAACGAACTGTGTATCTCGGCATCACAGCCCGATGACTATATCAAACCTGCTAGATTTTAGGCGGGGCAGCGCTGGAGGCGAGGACGGTCATTTATTTGCCTTGGTTCAACCACGAGGGGACCGAGATCCAACTGTCGCGCTACAAGTCCGATCAGCTGGGGTGTTGTAAGCTTCAGATTAGAAGGGTTAAGAGGAGCCCACCACGACGAAGTATCGCGTTCCGCACACCCGACACCTGAGACGAGGAAATCGAGCAATCCGAGCGAGTAAAAAAGCTGAACGACGTCAGATGCTGGTCATAATATTACGTGTTTGGGGTAGACCTGGCACCCCATTAAAATGGGCGGCCACTGTCAGCATACCATGAATTTCGGAAATTTATCCAGGGGTGAATTGGAGGCGAACATTCGGGACGAAGATCAGAAGGACGCGAAAAGTTCAATGTCACAGCTGCGTGACATTTCTTGTGCGTTTGTGACATTCACCTAGAGCTCTGACTTCAACTTTGACCTAGCACTTGGCAGCCTGCGCCTTCGCATTCCGTCAAATTGACGACTTGAAGATCAAGGAACTGCTGCCGGCGGCGCATCCTTATCCTTGCACATGGCTTTTGACCCACCCTGTCCGGAGTTCAACACGACATCCACGATCATCAATGTCCAAGCTCGTAGCCTCGTAAGCACTAAACGCGCCAGTTGACATCCGCGAAAATCCATGATCCCATGAGTTCCCCGTTCGATCGAGAACTTTGCGGGGCCTTGCGCAGAAATGCAACAACCGCTGGATAACAAATACTGATACAAGCCTTCGTAGGCGGAATTTACACGCCTACTGAAACTCTCCAAACCTTTCAAACTCTCCAACAAGAAGTACCGATACGAAAGAAGCTGGCGGAGTAAGCACGCCGTGATCCACCCTTCCACTCCCTCTCCGTCCCCAACAGTAGTGAGTGCTGATACAAATGAATGCCTAGATCAAAACGAGTTGTTATGAATATTCGACTCGATAAGGAGATCCGTAGGCGATGACTCACGAATACCCGCGCAATGTCGAATAAGTTAAGGGCGAACACCGACCGTCTAGGCGATGACGCAGTACGAGTTGCCTCCACCTCCACCGTCCTCCTCATTGGTAGGTGTGTTGACCGGTGTGGTATTGCAGACGACGCAGTAGGAGTTGCCTCCACCTCCGCCGTCCTCGCGGTCGGTGGGAGTATCGATGATGGTGGCGAAGAAGGTATCCATTTATGAAGATGAGGATGGACTGAGCGAAAATCTGAGGATTTCGAGTGATGTGGGTGTTGAGCTGAGGAAGCTTGGTGTTGCTGACTCCGATTTTATAGCTTTCCACCGCTGGCGTTTGGGCCCGCATCGACCTTCTGCATGACCTGCCTTTGTCGCAGCAAATGCCCAATTCCGACTGGGGACACAATAATCGACCATGTTTCCCTTTTTTTCGCATCTCGAGTGGTGACCGCGATGAGCCAGGGACAAAAGCGACCGTTGGGACAATTAACCAAACTCGACCGTTGACACGAAGGGGGCCAGAGTCTCTCAGCTCATTGGCCATTCCTCAAGACATTTTGGGTATCAGGTATTTCAGGTATTCGTAAATGACAAGTACGCTTCAGCTCTATTCCTCGGTGGGTTACGCAGGCGCCAGGTAGAAGTTCGCCTTTTGTTACCGTGGGTTAAGCTAGTCCTGCTGGCTCTTGTATATCTAGAGAGGTGTTCGTTGAAAGTTTGCGACCATACCGCAATCGTGATGATCCGGTGGCTTTTGAAATAGCCTCAGCGAGAGTTTTGTTAGCCTCGTCTCTCTTTTGTCTTGGTGTCTTTATATACCCCCTGATCTCCAGCATCGAAGATCTCGATGTAAAGTCTGTTTCATTAACCTCGTGTCGTTGACATCGTGTCCTATTGTTCACTCGCGTGGGTGTTGTGTTTTTCGTCCCAGAAGACCTGTTGGCTCTCGGCTTGAAATCGAAGAAAAAAGGCTATGTCTCATTCGGCTAAGGCTCTTATTGTTCTTAATTTTACGGGGCAATGGAGGAAAGAGGGCCAATGCAGGTATCATCAAGTTGAAATGATGACGAGCAAGATGATGTATAAAAGCGATGCTGGATGAGAGGAGAGACCTCAGCAAACCCACATCATCATCACAATGGATTCCTTCTTCACCACCACCATCATCGAGGATAACACCCCCATCGATCGCGAGGACGGCGGAGGCGGAGGCAACTCTTACTGCGTCGTCTGCAATACCACCCCGGTCAGCACACCCAGCAACGAGGAGGATGGCGGAGGTGGAGGGAACTCCTATTGCGTCGTTGCCTAGATGGCCAACGCTCGCCCATAACTTATTCGGAATCGGGCTTGTATTCGTAAGTCTCCAAGTTCATCCTTGCCAGTTCAAAATACCGACGATCAGCCATCGATACGTAGACATCATATGTATTGGCACTCACCACATTGTCGGATATCGGGGAGGGAGGATGGATCGCGGCGTGCATAATTCCGCCAGCATATTTCACTTTGGGCCTTGCGTTTTTGAGACTTGGGACTTTGAGAGGAGGGTTGGTAGGCGTGTCAATTCCGCTTACGAAGGGGTGTATCAGTATTCGTTCCTACATACCCATCATTGTACTTTCATATGGGCATAACAACTACATTAAACTGATTGACTTGCGGGACTGTTCTCTCGGCCTGTTGGGTTTGGCTGTGCGGTCGGCGCCTTGGGTGAGGACGACCACCTCGCCGGATGATGTCGTGGTGTGAAACGAGCGTAGACTCAGGGGAAGTAGGATCTGAGATATGGGGAGCTAGCAAGAGATGATAGACAACACGATGTAGCAGTTGGGAGACGGAGACTGCGTTACAGAACCAGTTGTAAAGGACTTCGTCAACGAGGAGAGAGCCCGCCCAGGGTCCAGAGATTTCGTTTGGTCCTCAACTCGGATGCCCCGGCGGGTGTTCCTCTCGTCGTCGTTGATGGCGGTTTCGTCGATGAAGCAGATGAGAAACAAGGTGAACTGAGGAGGAGTGAAGTTCCGCAGGTTCAAGTTACGTCCACGACTTTGCCAGTTCCACCTCGAAGTCATCATCGAGACAAGGAGCGCGTTTGGGAGGAATATCGTGATAGACAGCTGAAGCTCTGAAGGTTGAAGGTTGAAAAGATGCCTCGAGGACTCGCGGCGCACAGGTTTCGGAACCGTGTTGACGTTATCGCAGACGTGGCTACTACGGTGGGTTACATGGTCATCAGGGCTCGACCTTGATGGTTCTGGTATACAATCCCACCGGTTCCTATCCTATCCTCCATACACAGAATTCAAAGACGAGCAATGTTCTGTGTATGAGAGATACTGTAACAAGTTTGATACTATCCCGTGACATCATAGTCCTTACATTCGCCAATACCCCGCCTCGCACGCCCTCATTCTTTCCTCCTTCGTACCACCCCTACAGGATTCAGAAGGACACAAGTACCGCCCATGACCTCCTGCATCCTCTCGAGTGTTGATCTCCAGACCTCTGAAACATACAGTCCCCACAGAACTCGGCTCCAAATCGTACACACCGGACCACCAGTTTCGGTAGATGCAACAGCCCTAACGATGAGTCTCCAACCAATCCACAACCCTCGCGATCAGGTCATCTTTCCTCCCCGACACAGGCAAACTCTTCGCTTTCAAGAATTCCTACACAAAAGGCGTCGTCAGTTACCCCCTTACCCAACCAATCTCAAGCTTACCTTGAGTTGGTCAACGCGGAGCTATATCACATCCAACCATTTAACCCAGGATTTCATGACAAACAACCCGAGGAAAGAAGTGCTTACCTTCCCTAACGCATCAGCTTCGTGTTTACTCCGTATCTCAGCTTCGTCAACGCTTACATCCTACATCACCAAACACCCCATCAGCCTACGAGCACGATATGCATGTAGTGGAATGAGAAAGGCTTACAGCTTTGCGTTTCGAGCCCGTCGTGACGATATGCGAGTTGGCACTCTCATCATTCCTCAAAGCCCGTTTCCATTCTTTCAACAAATCTCCTGCTCTCTTTTCATATGTCAACCGACAGGGGATAAATCACAGGTGATAGCAAGTGGAGGAAAGAGTTGAGACTCACCTTGTGAATCATGTCAACTTTGGGCAATGTCATATCTTCAAACGACTCAGGATCGTACTCTTCTCGGAAAGCGCTAGCTTCCAGCTGGGCGTTATGATATGCCAGAGCTAAGAAAAATACAAACACGATCAGAAAATCATATAACGAACAGGGTACGGATCCTGAACTCACCAGGATTGGGGTACGAATCAGGTGGGTAAGCCCCATTCTTCACCGACAATTTCTTGATCCAAGCCCGTGCAGCTTCCTTCACCTCCTCCCCAGCTTCACATCCGCACAAGAACAAAAAGAAGTCAGAAAAAAAACGACCTACAACTTGGGTAGGGCAACGTACCTCGGAACGCTTCTTCGATAGGTGCAGCTCTGATATCGTCTGCGAAAGGTAGGGGGATGAGGTGGAAGCCTGAGGGTTCGATCCATCCTGTCTCGTCAGGTTTCTCAATCTAGGAAGAAGCATTTGGCTATGAGTGATTTTGATTGCGAGCAATGAAGGGGGCAGAGGCGAAAGGCAGGGGCAGGAAAGGGTAGAACGAGACGGGGGCGGAGGGCGGAAAGACCTCAAAGAACAAGGAAGGTCGAAAAGGAGCATCAACGTACCTGAGGTAACATCGCACAAAACACAGGCGACGAATTCCTCTTCAATAAAACCAACACCAGCCCAAACTTCTTCTTCTTGACCATTGACTTCAGGAGTGCGCTGAACGTTCGTTTACTACCCGAGTATTTCTGTTCGTATAGGTAGTCAATAACACGTCAACGTGACGAATGGGGGCAGAGTAAAAGGGTAAGGGACGGGGATGGGAAGAGCAAGAACCAACCATCTCATCTGGATATATAAAAGTCGAATGTCTAGTATTATCCTCAAAAGTCAACTCGCTCCGATCTTTAAACCCCAACAACTTGATTCCTGTCCTCCCATCCAAATCAAAATCAAATCAAATGACGAAAACCAAACATCACACATACCAGGTTCCAACCCCATCGTCCTAAACTCCCTAACCTCTTCAGCGGTATAAAACACCCTTGAACCAGCTTTGACGACTCTAGCTCCATACCCCAACTCCGCTCCTCCTTCCTCTTCTCCATCCCCATCTTCATCAGCGCCTGTGGCACCCAGGTCCATACCGAACATGATCTTTGGTTTGTCAATCTCTGTTTGTTGGTCCTAGGGGTTTGTTAGGGAGGCGAGTCAGGCGAGAAGGGAGGGTGAAAGTTGACGGAGTGGAAGGAGGTAAGTGAGAGAAGACGACGATGAATGGAAGATCATACCTCATCAACATAAGCAGCCTTACTCTCCGCAACTTCCATCCTATCCCCCAAATCAACAAAATACTTATACGCTCCTTTTTTCTGTTCCGTTACGAGTCCATAACTGCGACGCATATTGTCAGCCAATATTTTAGACGTGAAAGGGCGGACTATCGAAGCCAGCCTTGTCGATGGGCACATCCCTTCCCAAAGAAAAACTCACCCCTTAACACCAAGCACAAACCCATCCGCCAACTTCAATCCCAAGCTAAACAACGCCCTCTTGGGAACTTCATATATCCTCATTTGTGAAATGAGATCTTCGATACGTGTTATACTAAGTGAAGAGGGGAGGGTTGATTCTTCATCGTCTTGTTCTTCGAGGGAGGAGGAAGGGAGGAGGATTTGCTGGTGAGGGTGGGTTAGTGGAGTGGAGGGAGGAGTGGGAGGGAGAGAGGAAGGGAAGGACGTACAGAATAAAACTTCCCCGGGTCGAATTCCTTCTCTTCTGTACTGATGAAAAAAGGTTCGACAGTCGTTCCTGCTTGTGTTAGGTCCTATGAAGAACCCAGCGTTAGCTATGATGATGAAAGCACAGCCACGGTAGTCTATTGAAATTAAGGTAAAGTTCGAAAATGGGTGAAGGAATGGGTGTATGCGCCGTCTGCGAGAAGCACAGGTGTGCGTAAGTGAAGGACAAGGTGTATGCGCGTGAACGATGGTGTATGCGCGTAAAAGTCAAGGCGCATGCACTCAAAGGACAAGGTGTATCCTCTACAAGAACAAGTTATTTGCTAGAAAGAAACATACCAAAAGCGTCGTCTGTGCAGACAGGAGGAGTCTTGACCCTGCAGGTCCGGGATGTGGGTCATCACAATCCGTGATTAGGAAAACCCGTTTCGAAGCGGTTTTTGGTGCTCTTTTTCAGGTCGAGGCGAGGTCCGAGGGGCGAATTGTCGGTTTCGTCGAGGGGTTGGTCGGCGAGAGAGATAGGACGGAATGAGACATGTTGTTCGCTGGACAAAGAAAGGAGGGAAGACATACCCATCGCGTAAAACCCAGTTACAGCTAGTGAAGACGTCCCCTAGTGGTACACGTTTACCCTCGAGAGGAGGGAAAGTTTTGGAGAGGTAGGTTGGGTCTTCTCGGGCGGCTATAAGAATAGGAAGGGATAAAGGAGTAATGTGTTAGCGAGGTAGTCTAGGGAGAAGGAATGAATAAGGACTCACCATCGAGTAATTGCATCAATTCTTGCACTTTGGGCGCACTGATCTGACTTATGGGCTGATACACGAAATTATTCTTCTTGATTTCCGAAACTCCCGTCACACCTCCCTCGTTCCTAGCCGTCTACACCCCAACCCAAATTCAGCTCACATCAAGCCACCCCACAACACGAAAACAAACTGACCGTATTGAACAACATAATACCCACAGAATCGGCTGGGCCCACGACGACTTTCCTCTTACATATCTGCATAGCAGCTTCCAGTGCAGAGTATACGTGTGAAGACTCGAGGTCAGCATATGTTGGGTCCGGATGGAGAGCGTGCATTGAGGGAGAACAGTCAATACAGAAGAGGATGACATCGCGTCTGGATTCGAGGTGAGAAGTATCCTGCAATTCGTCTTCTTCCTCCTCGTCAAGCTTGTTCCAATCGTCATATGGTGCCATTTCAAGTCGGTCGTAGATTGTGTAGCGCAGAGACAACCAACGTCGGTTCAAGAAAGGCGGAGGATGGGTGGTGGAGTCAAGTCAATTTCGGACGCGTCGTTCCCGGAGGACTTGGTGGACGCGTCATGAGACTGGGCACGTGATGGATATTACGCCGATAAGGTTATCTGATAATAATATTGCGCCATCTTTCCCTCGTTATCAATCATCTCGGGGCCTTGTCATCCTTGCCCGCTCCCCCCTCTTATAATTCCACTCACCGCGGCTTGTAAACCTAACCCTCTTCTTAAGTATCGCTCACGATGGCCACCCCCTCTAACCTGCACGAAATAACCTCCCCGACGCATTTCCAAGAACTCCTCTCCGCCGACCTAAACCGCGTGTCCCTCCTCAATTTCTGGGCGCCATGGGCTGCTCCCTGTAAAGAAATGAACGAGGTCGTTCGGGAACTCGCTAAAAAATATCCAGAATTGCTGGTTTTACAAGTGAGTGTTTGGTCGTTGAGTCGGGGCTTGGGGTTCGGGCGGTGTAGGATCGTACGTTGATGTGATGGTTGGACACAGGTAGAAGCGGAATCCCAATCGGATATAACAGATTCGTTCGATATCGAAGCAGTACCTTCTTTCATCGTCTTACGCGTACGTCCTTCCCCTCTTCCGTTCCTCATCTCACCCTCACCCCTACACGCAGGGCCACACCCTTCTGGGACGTCTCTCAGGCGCAGATGCCCCATCCCTAACATCCCTCCTCTCAACCCATCTTCCCCCACCCTCAGCTCCCAAACCTCTCTCCACCACTTCCATACCCCCAGCCTCAGCACCCCCACCTCCTCCCACCGAATCACCCGAACAACTAAACGCCAGACTGCAAGCACTGATGAGCCAGCACAAAGTCATGTTGTTCATGAAGGGCAACCCTGATGCTCCTAGATGTGGGTTCTCGAGAAAGACGGTTGGGTTGTTGAGAGAGGAGGGTGTGGAGTTTGGGTCGTTTGATATTTTGAGTGATGAGAATGTTAGAGCTGGTATGTCGTTTTTGGGTTTTTGGAGTATTGGCGCTTGTTAACTCCCTCGTGATTCGTCTCAGGCCTCAAAACACTAAACAACTGGCCTACTTACCCCCAACTCATAGTCAACGGAGAGTTTGTGGGAGGACTTGATATCGTGCAAGAGATGATCGAGAATGGTGAGTTTGAAGAGATTGTTAAGGGTGCCGTTTGAGGGGTGCGACGGGTGAGTAGTGTATGATGGGTGAGGAGAGGGATGGGATAGCGTGTGATGGCATGACTTGGGGAAGATAGGATGGTAGTACTAATCAGTTGGGGCGTTAGCTATGCTTGCGAACAAGTCCGTGTCTTCGACGACGAGGAAGGGACGAGAGATGGGGTGCACCGTTGTATCAGAATAGATGTACATATACGTGACCCAGCATTATTTTCTTGCAAATCCCAGCTCTCGACTCTACCCTCTGTCGGGCTCAAGTTAGACTTGTCGTCGCAGGAGCTGTGGACCAAGTCCACAACCAAACCACAACGCTCCGCAAAAGGAAACATCAAGGGGATTTCCTTTTCCGTCCTCTGCAGCGTTTGTCTCAGGCTTATGTGCTGTGTCCCACTTGTGGTTTCCGTCTTTTGCCTTCCCCCATAACCATCCCCACTCATCCTACCGACTATCCTCGCTCTTAGCTTCAACCCCATGCGCGTTGAGCTGCTGTTACCTCCTAAACCATGTCTTGCGATGCCCGGCCCGGCCGTTCTGATCAGACTTTCCAAGGCTACTGGTACTGCATCACTTATTCATGACTTCAATGAGGACGTTGTTAGGATCTTACGGCCTGGCTCCGGGCCCTCTCCCTGCCCATCTAGCTTCCTCCTTCGCTAGTATCGCCGTACCTCCCACTGGACCTCCACCTGGTCGCATCTCAAACCTTTCGAATCACGAGCCCACATCACAAAATATAGCTACCTCCCATCCCTCGGCACCGAACCTAGCTTCAAACTCATATTCCCTCCACGCGCGTCCCATTCACCCCTTCCCATTCCATCCCACGTTTTAGATTCACCCATTGTCCACCAAGGCTGTCCCCATAGCGCCAATTTCCTTGACTCACTCACCATACCCAAAGATGAAAGGTCCAACTCTCGCGTCCAATTCACATTTCGTGTCTTCCATGCTCTGGTTTGCTCGGCGGCGCCATACCGCTTCTGGCACCTTTTCCATTGTTTGGTGTGATGATCATACTCTCGATATGGAGTTTCGAAACGATCGGGGCGCTAGGGAGTGGCCGTCAAGACGATAGACCATATACTGGGAATTTGGCTCGCCCATTGTCTCCTTTCGCGGTCAAGCCCTGAGGTGGTCATTTGCGTATTCGACACGGCTTCCCAAGAGGCTTTTGACTCGCACTCCCGATGAGAAGGCCGAACAAACACATCCAATTCACGCCTCCCGATATCCTAGGGAGTGGCCGTCAAGAAGATAGATGATCATTTGCTACGGAATTTAACTCTCCCATTGTCTCTCCTTTCACGATCAAGCCCGGGGGATTCTGACTCGCACCTCAGTGGGAAGGTCGAACGAACGCATCCAATTCGCGCTTCCAGTTATTTCCTCGCATACCACTTCTGGACCGTTTTGCATTGTTTCTTGTGATGATCACCCTCGGAACGACCTCAATATGAAGTATCGAATCCACCGGGGTGCTAGGGAGTGGCCGTCAAGACGATAGATCATTTGCTAGAAATTTGGCTCGTCCATTGTCTCTCCTTTCGCGGTCAAGTCCCGGGAGTGGTCATCCAGGGCTTCCCTAGAGGATTTTGACTCGCACTCCCAGAGTGCGAGAAGGCTGAACAAACGCATTCAATTCACGCATCCAGTTATTTCCTCGCCATACCACTTCTGGATCCTTTTGCATTGTTTCTTGTGATGATCACACCTCGGAAATGGCGAGTCGATATGAAGTTGAGATCGATCAATGCTAGGGAGTTTGGCGAATCCATTGTCTATCCTTCTGCGACGTGCGTTCCTGGGTTCATCTCGCTTGCTCGACACCGATCCCCAAGACCTCGACCCTACCCTTGTCCATATCTGCCGGGAAACCAGAACTCCGATACTTGGGCAACAAACTCGTAGATATCCATCCACCGGAACTCCCATCGAATTTCCATCCGAAGGTCCGACTGGATTTTCACCGGGACGCAATTCTCACAGCAACCCGCAAAATTCCCGTCGGAAGGAGTCAGAATAGGCGCTTTGGGAAGTTATCCAATGATCATCCGCATAGGACGATCTCATCCGGACAGAGGAACCGTACGTTATCAGGCGTCTATTGTCTTGCCATCCCCTCCTGATCATATCGAAATAGCGCAGATGAGGCGATCGAGTACCCTTGCTTCGCGTTCTGGCCTGCGACGACTTTGTCGCCAACCTCATGTTTCAACGCCTCCGGTCCGTCTGCAAATCCTTTTTTCTTTTGGTCGCTCTGGAAGGTGGGACGTCACTGACAATAACCCTCGTCTCTGTTTTTTATGATAGACTACGCGACAGCTGTCTTCACAGACAATTGTATCGTGACAGGTCGACTTTGATTGCCTCGCTTTTGCCTTGTCTGGCCCATCGCGAACCTCGTTTAACCTAAATCGAGACGGGCTTATTGTCTCTAGTCTAATCGTTTCCCAGATTTGCGTGCGCGCAAAGATCAGGTAAGCGACCTTCTCTTTGTGTTTCTTATTGTCTGCTCGCGTGTTAACTTTGCAGACGTGACAGCGACCTACAACGTCCGGAAGTCTGTCATGCGCACTGTCGGAGAACGTTATGGCATCTACAATAAACCAGGAACATTCTGCTTTATTGTGTCTGTCTTTTTTCGTCTGACGATGCATCTTTGGCTGGGTCGGCTTGGCTGGAGTTTTCGTATAAAGTCTTGGATGTCGTGCCGATCTCCTCTCACCAAAATCGCACTTTCAGTTCCTCGCACTCTCATCCCCAGGGATCATTTCCTCTGCACATATATCCGCGACACCCTCTCCCCCTTCTCCACACACCAACAAATGGATTTCTTCTTTACTACCGTCTTCTCCACATCCTCTGTTGAGGACATCACGACTTCCCCACCCACAGACGAGGAGAGCGGAGGAGGCGGAGGAAATTCCTACTGCGTTGTCGCATGAGCGAGGGCTAGTACCCGCCCAATAATGATTATTTGTGCAGATTTATGAGCTATTATGTGAGTAACTCACCTCTTGCATCTCTCTCGCATCCCCAGATTCTAACAATCCCCCCCCCATTTCAGATTTGACGCATCAGCACTACGACCACACCAGCATTTTTGTTACCCACCCACACACCAATTGGTTACCCCCCACATGGCATTTTCAACCCCAGGATTGGGTTGCTTGATTTTAGAGCACAACAATATCCCCGGACTCGCTCCCCCCCCAAGTGACATTTTGTTCATACGCATCATGCATACCTTTATCATCGCATTTTCGTTCTTCGTTCGATGATTTTGTACTGTTTTTAGTTAGCTGGGTCATGAGGTTACGACGAGAGATGAGGAAGAGTGGTTTGACGAAAGATGGAAAGCAGGGGGAGTCACGAGGAATGGAAGAGTAGTCGAGAGCGTAGGATTGTATCAGATTCTTGCAAAACATCCATCCAGAATCCAGATTGCGTTGGAATTCTCGAGAACCGTTCCAATTTCGATGCGATTGGTGAAAAGACTAGATCGGCGCTTCGGGCTTGGTATAAATGCAGCGTAGGCTCTATCCTGGACCCTAGCAGTGGTGCATGAGAGGGGAGATAAGTAGCAAACGTTGGGGAGGAGGAAATTGTGCGTTACGGAGGAGACAATTAGGATGATGTGACGTGTCTGTGACATCTTTCGACACCTGATCGCGACGCGTGACGCTCGGACGAAACGCCGAATTCCCGAAGGACTGATGGAGCCGTACCACCAGGGATCCTCATAATTCAGAATGTTTGTATCTCAACAGCTCTCGAGATGAAAGCTTGAACATCAGGTGACTTTTTTCTAGCTGAGCGTCAGGCTGACCCGATACAGCAGGTACGGCACTGGCGTATGCATGGGCGCCTATTTATCCCATACTTCTCGAGGCTATGTGGGACATCGTGACCGTATATGAGAGATAGGAAGGCAGTGACGCTTTCCAGGCCTCTCCTCTCCTCTACCATCATGGGCAATCGATACTCCGTCGTTCGAGAGGAGTTGGAGGAGCAGGAATACAGACGACTCCAGCAAGATGTCGAGCTCGCTCAGCAAAGGGTTGCTGGGAACGTCGAAGCTGGATATATTGTGCCGCCCGGCGCAAGGTATGAGCGCCCAACTTTTCAGGGTGGACAAGGCTCGTACTATGGTGTTTTCAACCCTCTTACTGGTGTCTACCAAGGCGGGCAGCGAAGTGCGCCACCGCCGTACGAATCTCCCATTGGTGTGTATATGTCGTTAAGAGAATCCAAGTCCATCGCTCACGGAGCAGATATTAGGTGATTTGCCTCCACCGAGAGGTCCAGTTGTCATCCCACCTGTTGAACCTCGTTCAGGATCCCCCCAGCGAGTGCCGTATCCCTGGCATCAGTCCCCCATAATGCCGCACATAGTGGACCCCCCACATCCAATCATCATACACCATCAGCCCAGTAGATCCTCAGTCGAGAGTCTTCCACATATCCCACCAGTACGTGTCGTCAAATGATATCCTTTCCCGATTGTCGGCGTGTCTTCCGCTCGCTAACACTTTTCGCCCCGCTGTAGAGCGAGCGCTACTCCTCAAGATCAACGACCAGGTCCGATTCCCCACCACCCGTCGTCATATCACAACCTCGACCACTAGAACCTACTACCGCTGTAGTACAGCCTCCGCCCTCAGTCGTCATCGTACCATCCTACCCCGATTCCCCACCCAGGATCGTGCCCTATGTCCCGCAACCTCGTCCCCAGCCACCTGTCATCATATCACTGCCTCAACCACCACAACGTCCTACTATTGTAGCGCAGCCTTCACCGCAACCCGTCATTATACCATTCTGCCGTGACTCACCACCAATCATCGAGTCGGATTACACGCAGCCTATCATACTGCAACCTCCTTCCCCACAACCCGGGCCCGTCATTATAACACAGTCCCCCCCACTACCGCCGCCCATCATCATACCATCCTACCCTGGGTCTCTGCCAACGATCGAGTCCGATCCCACGCAACCTACCATACTGCGACCTCCTTCCCCGCAACCCGGGCCCGTCATTATAACACAGTCCCACCCACTACCGCCGCCCATCATCATACCATCCTACCCTGAGTCTCCGCCAACGATCGAGTCCGATTACTCGCAACCTATCGGACATGTTCCTTCCCAACCAGCCGTCACCATAATACAAGAGCCACCACCCGACATCCTACCCATCTACCCTGACACACCATCAACGACCGATTTTCCGCAACCTCGCCCGTCTTCCGCTGAGAGGCGGCCCAGTACCCCCTTCGAGACCTCCTTTTTACGCCCATCACTCTCAACTCCCTCTTTTGACCTTGATTTTGGAAATAACTATGACGACCTAGGCGAGACTGTGGAAGGTGATACGAACATGGATCCAATGATCATCCGTGCCCGATCTTATTCTCGGAGCCCAAGGAGGGTCGTGTCGCCTTCACGTCGGAGTCGGAGTCGCTCTCCTCGAAGCCGATCGCCCCGTAGACTAAGGTCTCGCTCGCCGTCCCCTCTTCGGGTTCACAGCCGTCGCGAATTGTGTCGTTCTCAAAGCTCTTCGAGGCGCAGGCGGAGCTTCTCTGCTCGTCGAAACGCATCAGCCCGTAGAACGAGGTGTCGCTCGCCGTCCCCTCTTCGGGTTCACAGCCGTCGCGAATCATATAGCCCTGCGAGGCGCAGGCCGTGTTCATCTGCTCATGGATCCCGTAGCAGGACGTCCCGCTCACGCTCTCTAGCACCCAGGCGCCGCCGAGCTTGCTATACTCCAAGTCGTTCTTCTAGCCCGCCTGCTCCCCGGAGAGGAAGACGTTTCACCTCCCCTCACTCTAGTCGGAGTCGCTCTTATCATGCCCGGGATTCTATCCAAGCTCATATACGTCATGAGAGGTCTCGCACACCGTCTTCTCGTCTAGATGTCATGTATATTCCTTCTCGAGGTCGATCTCCCATTCGCCGTTCCCCATGCACCAGTTCGCGCTTGCCGCCACCCTTCTACGTCGGCCCCATTCTAGTGTCCTCGCGTTCGCGGTCTCTTTCCAGCGCATCACATTCTAGACGTAGGCGATTCAGATACTCTCCGACGCCCGGATTTAGGCCCCGTCGGGTATCAGTTTCGCCTGGACGGGTTATATTAGAGCAACGTATTGCAGAGTTGGAACGAAAGTTGGCTGAATGGGAAGCGAGATCTATCGATAGGGACGCTGGTATTTCGCGGAGACTAGAAGCCCAAGTTGACCTCTTAATTCAAACGCAGAATGCGTTCAATCGATATCGAAACTTACCTGACGCTGCTGGTTTGAGGATCGCAAACATCGATATCCCGCATCACCCGTCTTGGAAGCCTGCTTGGACCATTTTCCCTCTCAAAGTTTTTCGGGGATGTGACTACCAATTCTTGAAAATTAGTAGTGATTGGGACGATGCGGATTTACTGAGGGAGCTCAGTCGGAAATATGACAGTTTGAGGACTGTATGGAGGAAGTGGTTCTCGCTCAAAAGCGTGAGGTGAGCTTTCGGTGACGTTCTCTGATGATATATTCTCCCACTGAGCTCGCTTCCGTTATAGCTCAATCACCATGGTTCTGGTTTGTCTACTTGATTCGCCCTGGTACCCACCCTGTTCACTAACGCACCATTGTCGCACAGGCTGACCATTCATTCATATACCCCCAACGTATCGGTCCCGCACAAGTCACTCCCTCAAAGAACATGAGACTACGATGGTTCCTCCACCATCCTAGCTCGATGAAAGGCCGTTACGAATTTATGCAAGTCCTCACAGCTCGCTCCGATCTTGGAATAGAGTTCGTGGAGCGTTGGCAGGCCTCAAGGATCACTATTGCTATCATAACTCCTGTAGCAATGTCGTTGCTGCTTGCCTTGCTATACGCCTATTTCACGGGAGACGTGTCCGGGGCTTTTACGATCAGTGGTGCGTTTCTTTCTTTATCCATGATGTTGCTGGGATGTTGATGATTCGTCAATTTGAAGGGTATATGACTTCGGCCTATTCTGTTTGTCTTGTTTTGGTCGGGTTGTTGAATCTGGTGGAATTTTAAGGTATGTAGTAAGCTTGCTATTTGAGTTTCGATCGAACCTGACTTCTCGGGGCACTATATTTTGGTAGTTCGTTGATCAACCGCGCTATGTCGAACATCCTCCGTATCTTTGAACTTTTTCATTTCATGCAGTTTAGATCGTACAACTTCTATTCATGTGGATGTTGCTTGTATCCTACTGGATGAGAAAAATGAACCTATGCACACTGAACAACGCCAGCGCGAGTCATAATAATAATGGGATCTGCCTTTCAGCGCGTCTCTTCTCTTCCTCACCATCGTCTTCTCCCTCCCCCACTTCTCCTTCTTCCTCTATCTTGGTCACGCATTGACTCCTCACACGGTTGAACTGTAAAACGCCAGCCACCAAGTTTGATGGTTTCTCCCCGAGTTTAGCTCTTCAGGTTTGGTGGATCGACGCGACTTGGACGCGCAAGGCCTCATTGGTCACGCGTTGGCGGTCGTGTGACGTCTCGTGAGCGCGTGGTGACAGATTCCCACGTACCATAAGCGGGCCCTCCCGATTCCGCACACGCTCCTCCGATCCTCTCTCACTCCTCAGGCTTGTATTTCGAGTTGCAGCACTCACCATGATGTCTACTCGCTCTGTTGGACTGGGCTCTGCCCTTCGCCGGGGTACCTTTGCCCCTAAACTCGGTATGTCGTAGTATCTTACATTTTGGTGGTATGGAAAGGGTTTCTGAGGCGTGGTATCGTAGCGAGAAACCCCGCTGTGTTCAGGAATGTAGTTGCGAAGCGGTATGTTCACTAGTCTTTGATATATGTTCTCATGTTTTAACAGCCAGATTTACAGAACAATCCAGACGACCTCGCTCCCTCCATCAGCGGCTCGCGAGATCCTCAACAAGCAGCGACTCTTCCGACCCTCTAGCCCTCACTTTACCATCTACCAACCCCAGCTGACTTGGCTCAGCTCCATCGTTAACCGTGTGACGGGTGCTGCTCTCAGTAGTCGTAAGTTCATCCGACGTGCCCCGATCCTGTCCGCACAATGATTTTCAATCCCTGTTCGTAGTCATGTACGCATTCGCCCTTGCCTATCTCGCTTTCCCAACCATCTTCAGTGGCGAAAATATTGTCGGTGTCGTTGAGCAACTTCCCACATGGGCGAAGTATTCCGGCAAAGCCATCCTCGCCGCACCATTCTCATTCCACGCCCTGAATGGTATCAGGCATTTGGGCTGGGATATTGGTTTCTGTACGTCCCTTTTTATTCTGCCTGCATCGCACAACAGTTACTGACGCCTCCATAGTCTTGAACCTCAAGACCTGCTACCAGGCTGGTTACGCCGTGTTGATTGGAACCGCTGCGGGTACCGTTGGGTTATGCTTGATGTAAAAAGCCAGGTTTCTAGCTGTATTCCCTGTACGCACAACTTGTTATCGTCGCACTTATTAAACCGTATTTTGGGTCAGAGATTCACATTCTCTTGAATTATGCTCCCTCATTACTGGCTAATGCAGACGTTCTCCTTATCATGGAGGGTATAGCTGTTAGAGGTTTTCTTGCCAACGGTCGACCACCAGCGCGTACGAATGTCGAACGCCGAATTAAGGGGTCGCTTTTCCATCTCCAGTGTGACATTCTTAGCTGTCCCTTCCCACAACAGTGGGCGTTCAGTGTAATCCCACAACCTTCGTTCATTCTATAGCATGATAAGGAACATCGTGCAACGGGCCATCAAGCCACGATACCACCGGGTTGCATACTCCACCCAATCTGCTCATACGTCCAGCCAAAGACCTTACCAGGGTCCAGATTGTGGTACGCCAACAATGACCTGTGCATCCCAGCTTGCTTGTGAAGGTCGTTGATAGCTTTCATATCCTCGCTCGAAAGTTTGACCAACTACGACCAGTGGATTAGCTGACAGTATTGACGACGAATCAGTGCAAGGGTGACTCACGGCGAGGTTAGCCTTCATCCTCTCGACATTCTCGCTCTTGGGGACTACGACGGTACCCCTTTGGACGCCCCAACTGATGACAACCTGAGCAGGTGAGACACCCAACTTCTCGGAAATGCTTGCAATCGTTGGGTCGGTGAAGAAGATGGGCTTCGCTCCGGGCGCCATGGGACGACCTGGTCGTTCATCAGCACCCTATCCATTAGTTAGGGGTTGCAAAATTGGACGAACCGAGAGGCGAGTAAGCCGTCAAACGGATTCCCTTCTCGTCACAGAACGCTTTCAGGTCATCAGATGGCAGACACGGGTGGAGTTCGACTTGATTCATCGCAGGTACAACTTTGCAGTGAGGGAGGAGTTGGGTGAGGGTCTTGATGGAGAAGTTCGAGACTCCGATAGTCTTGACCTTGCCTGAATGAATTCTAAAGTCAAACCTCCTCCCTCGAAAAGATTGATAGGTCTACGCACCTGTTTTTAGGAGCGCCTCCATCGCCTTCCATGTCTCGATGATAGTAGGGCTCTGTTCAGGAGCCAATGGATTGCCTATTCCATCAAGTTCAGAGATTCGGAACGAAACATTCGAGGGGGAGGCCCATACCCGCGTCATCGTTGGCTTGTGGCCAATGCATCAGATACAGATCAATATATTCACAGTCAAGAGCTTTCAACGATGTCTCGAAAGATTCCTGAACCTTGTGGTGGTGGTGGTTCCTGAGTCGAACAAGTCAGATTGAGAGTGGGTAGAGGATATTGGTGGGGAAGGGATATACGGGAGCTTGGTGGTGAGATAGATCTCGCTGCGCGGGACTCCAGATTCGCGAATGGCTTGGCCGACTTGCTCTTCGTTACCTATAGTGACCATAGTAAGCGGAGTGTAGACTGGAAAGTTTCGATGCACGTACCATATCCAAACGCCTTCGCATGAGATTAACAATGAGACAACCGTTCTCGCAGACAAGAATTCTGACGTACGGTATCAAAATGCCGATATCCAACCTACATCACCAGTGAGTGAATAGAACTCTACACGACAGAGATACTTGTGAAGTACCTTCAGCGCATTCTGGCACATTTCTAACACCTTCTCTCCACCGCCAGGGACACCCATCCAACATCTAGGAGTATGTATGATGCATAGCGGAGTCAAGCAACTCAGAACTGAACATACCCGAGACCCAGAGAAGGGATCTTGGTGCCATCGTTGAGAGTGAAAACTGGAATATCAGCGGCCATAGTGAATCAAAGCTCGACGCTCAATCGGGGTGAGATGTTTCCTCCTCTTTATCTTCATTGAGAGACGAAGTTACGACAGCGCTCCGGGGCGGACAACAGCGTTCCGCCTGGATGGTCATAAGGTGCATGGTTACGAGTATCAGGACCGGGCAGCGAGCAAGTCAAGAATAGAGCGCGGGAGTGGGACCGCTATCCCGACTCCGAGTGCCATAGTCAGATCTTATCTTATGTATGATCAAAGTCAAGCTGTTATCACAACACATCGGCCCAATGTGCAATCACTGCAAGGATTGATAGTGAGACAGTGTAGCTATGAGGGGATAGATTATGGCAGCTCCAATACAAAGAAGGATAGTTTATACTCTGGAGAATATGACGGTCAGAAGGGGTAAAATGAAGAAGATCTAACACTCACCCGACTGCTTTCATGAGTACGAAGCCCACGGTTGCGACCACCTGGGGTAATTCGTGCGTTCGTAAATCAAGGCTACGTTGGTGACTGAGAAAACATACCATGGTGGCGATGATACTGGCTGGAACTCCGTTCTTCAAGAAATCTACGTTCGATAGATAGAGTTGTCCAAGTTCGTCCTCCTGTGTAGCTCTGAAAGGGGAAAGGTCAGACCGTACGGATTCCGGGTTGGGAGTTGCGCTTACGCAGTTTGATTCGGGAATCCGGATACTGGCATTCCCATACCAGTGGAGCAAATCAACCCAGTGATAAAGATGAGCAGATTCGCGTGGTTTCCCGGTAGCTTAGAGCCAACCTCCTGGGCAATTGGGACGAGGAGCACGCTTGCAATCGTGTGACTAATGAACGTTGAGACCACCTGTCGGAGGGGCCATCAACGAGCTATGCGGTAGTTAGGAGCGGAGTGCCTACCAGAACGATGCCAGAGAGCACCAGAACCACACTATAGAGAGAAAGTCCCTCAACAAGCTTGCGAATGACTTCATCCATCTGTTCCAAGAGACCACTGGATGTGACACCCTTGCCCAATGCGATACCGCCCATGGCCAAGAAGACGACAGTCCATAAGAACTGCTCAAAGTCATCCTGAAATAAAATAAAGATTGAGAATGGGTCGAAGCCGTCCAAATCGAATAAGTCACCTTCTTGAGGACTCCTGTAGAAAAGAAGGCTACAATGGGTATGATAGCAATGATACCCATATCGCCGACAATTTCATGGAGCTCGTGCTCGACACACCATAATGCGATGGTGACAAGGCAGACGAACATGACCCAGTACTGTTTGGCCGAAAAACTCTCCCTCGGCGCGCGGATGGGCCTGATCTCGATATCGCCATCGCCATCAGGAGCACGGGCAGGGCGATAGCTCACGATCAACAACAACCAAATGAGGAGGATGGAGATCACAGAAACTGGGATAGACACCGCAAACCAGGTCGCCCAATCGAGGGGCGGATCCATGGCTTGAAGAGCAATGAGGTTTTGTGGAGAGGAAATTGGAGAGCTTTGTCCCCCGATGTTGGCGGCAAGAGCGATCGCGATCTGAACAACAATAGGTCAAATCGGAACCGACAACGTCGAAGGCTGAAACTTACAATCAAACATGGGGCAAATGAGGACCTTGCGGGAAGGTTTCTCAAAATCGGCTAATGGAGTGTAAGTCGGGACGAAAACCTATCGCAACGGAACTCACGCGGATGAGAGTGAAACACAAGGTTGGAGCAGCGACGTTACTATCTTGAAAGTCAGTAGGGAGGAAGGGGACACCAAGATCGTACGGTACCTTATCCACATGCTTGCAAAGCATGAGACACCCATGAAAGCGAGAAGTACTGTGTTAGGTTTTGTTCCTGCGAGGCTCAGAACTCGAGTGATCAACACTCGATCTATACTGGTCTTGCTGAGGGCCGAAGCGATGGTGAAGCCACCAATCAAGAGCATGATGGTCGGTGAGAACATAACGGAGAATATGTATCTGGAGATAACTCCTGAATGAGACTGCGAAACGGGAAAAATAGGGAGACGCACTTCGTGGCATCAGGTGGAGAGAGCTGCTCGTCCCCATCCTCAGAGCGAATAACCCGTAGGCAAACCATCAGAAGTGGTACGAACATCGACGTCACGAACAGGGGAATAGCCTTGAAGCCGTGTCAGATCATAAAATGGCAATAAGGAAGGTCGATACCTCGGTCGCCCACAATATCGTGCTGAACACAAGAATCGCAAAGCACCGATTCGCGGCAACACCTTCCACAGTTTGGAAGTTCAAGAGGGTGATGAATACCACGATGGCGATGACCAAGTACAGAACGCCGGATGTCAACTTCAGTCGGCCAACGGGAGTAGCCACGGAGACAAGACCTTGATCAGGCTCGACTTGTAACACGGGAGCGCCGACAAAGCCCTGTTCCCCGTTTGTTTCACCTCGGCGTGTCTGACCGATCATTTGTTTCCATACAGTTTCCCGCTCCCAAGCGATCTGCTCTCGCTGGTGCATTTTCAGTTGGCGCTGAGCCAATCTCATATCGCCTTGGGTGACGCATTTGGCATAGAGATTGACGAGTCGAGTGATAATATCGTTTAGGCCCTCCTTCGCGGCCAGCTGAAAGGGTGGCGCTAGTTCGACAATGTCAAAGAGATAATGTTCCTTGAGCTACAAAATCTAACTCAGCATAGAATACACAGGAGTTAGAATTTGCCCACCTCGCTTTCCGTAACCTTGTCGTATCTACAGAGGAAAGAGCATGAGTAATCACCATTTATCCATGGAATAAAACTCTCACTTCTTCAGGATTTTGCGGAACCCAGAGTAGTTTGTTTCGATGTATGATTTTAGCGAGGTCGCGGTAACATAGATGTTTGTGATCCGCCGCTTGAAGAGTAATCGGGTATCGGTGGCATAATTGCTTCTCGAAGTCCAAACGGTGTCCGGTAACCCAGAGGAAGAGGCGATACTGTCCCTCAGCCTACTGACGAACCTTCGAGCTCGTCCGACTGGTGACATGCTACTGCTCTGGCCCCTCAAGGTATTTGTGGGAACAGTTGGTGATAACGGTGTGTCGAGGTCGGCAAAATCGTCACTAGACGTGGTACTGTATCGCCGATGATGGTCGTGCTTCTTTTGGCCACCTGGTGCGTTTTGAGTCACAAACTCCAGACAGCTTAAGAAAGCGTCCTAGACGTACCACGACCATTGCTTGGACTACGATGCCTCGTTCGTTGCGGAGAGTGATCACGTTCGTCATCCTCGTCATCCTCGTCTTCGTCGATATCATCCATATAGTGATCCTGTGCTTCTTCCTCCTGAGTTTGCACGAGTTGCTCCACCTCGTCAACGTCTCTCAAAAGTTCAGCCTTCTGGGACTCGTAGAAAAGGGTAATCTTCTTCAGCTCATGGTCCAAGAGTGGGACGAAAATGGCGTCGGTGGAAGGAGCGCCTGGCCCAATCAGGGATGTGCGCTCGTTTGATTCGAGGTCGTGGAACGAGTGGTCCAAACCAGATCTCTGTTTCTCCAGCTGGTATATCGTCTTCTTCAGCTGATCATACCTGGGAGCAGTTTCCGCCACAAGTTACGTCTAAAGAGTCAGCGAATGTGTTGCGACATGTTGTAGGCACACGGACATACGCGATGTATTCGTCCCACCACTCTGCCACAGCGTTGAACTTGAGCGAGGAGCTAATATGGATAGTCTCTTAAATAAACACGAAATGAACACAGGGATTGAGACATACCTGAATTTCATAGCGAATGCTTGTAATTCAGAACGTGTGATGGGTTCTGTTTGACGAGGGTATAGTTCAAGGGCGATGTACTCCGCTCCGCTGCTATACTCTGGCAGACCACCTGAATGTGCCAGAGTAGATGGTGATGATACCAATGTTAGAGACGTCGGTGTGCAGAGAACTGACCAGAGAGGGGAGCCCGGAGGAGAAGCCGTACGCGGTCCCACAGTTTGTCCCATGTGCTGGCTCACACGGTCCAGATAGGCTACCGCTGATTTGATTACTTGCCGGCTTTGTGAAACCGAAGTTCCAGGTTACCAACCTCACCAAATCCCAAGCTCAAGTCGTCCTCGAAGGTTGGATACAGTATCAACGATGTCTGCTCAAGACCGGGTTGGACAGGTCTTGTGTACTGCCCGTTTGGGGTAAGACATCCGCTCCTTTTTTTGCTCCATCCAACGAGACATCTCGGCTTCCTAGGGGCCCAGTCACCATTCAGTCGCGGTATACACACAATTCAACCACACTGAAGATATCACCAGAGCTGAATGGACCGCACCATCGGTGTGACTTTCCATGAAAATCTCACGTCGCTCATTCCTAGAGAGCTGCAGGTACATCACAAGTGTACCGTCGTTTCGGATACGGCGAAGCTCACCCGGCGGGCGGGACAAAATTATAACTTCCACCAAACTTTCACCGTAAACCCCCAAGCCAAGCAACCGCAGGGAATCCGTTCAATTTTCTCAAATTCCCCTCATGGCCTCCTCGCCTCTCCTCCTGAACTCAAATACAAGCCTACGCTAGATTTTCTCGGGATCGCGATCCGCCATCGCATCGATATCTCCCCCAAGTATTTCCCACCACAGTAGCAAGGTTATTACGGCCCCTTGACCCCAAACCACAAGGCCCCATAATCGCTCCCACCCTCCCCATCTACCTGGCGGTAGTGGATTGCCAATTCGCACACTCAAGGTTTCGCCTGGATCACTGCCTGACGATCCTCGTGGCCCAAAAAAATCTTCCACCACTGGCAACCCTGCGGCACGCACACCAAGGCCGCTTCCTCGCCCAGAGCTACCTCTTAATGGTTACTTACTGGGAACTCAACGCCACTCTGGCATACCTTTGCCCGGCCAGAGCTTCTTCATCTTCGCGATTCCTGTTTGCCTCGTCTCCTCCCTATGACTTCTACCCAGCGGCCGTCCTCAGGATCGATTCGTCGCATCCTGCGACGTACCAGAAACGTGGAGGCGGCAAACCCAACATAGTTATGGTAGAAGATCAGCAGCGCTCTGTCGTGTCCTTACCCTGATCGGAACTTCATCATCGTATTCACTACTCTAGTTTGCCTCGCTTACTCTCTATCTCGTCCACCGAGGCGCCGTCGTCAGAACCATCCGTCGATCCCAATTTTGGACTGTACCTGCACCGCGGGGGGAATCATCGAGCCTCTATGCCCCCGATTCGTGGCAGCGGGACAACGCGCGCCAGATCTGGCGTACCCCACATATCTGAGGTCTCACCACCCTTTCTGGGGTAAGGATTTGAATCTTCGACGGGGACCACTGTGATATCACCATGCCCTGGAGGTACTCAGCACGCAAGTCAAATACATGGCGTCAATCTCGCCATCGTACGAACGTGGTCTGATAGCTGCTATCTACACTCTGGTCTTCGATGACACCGTTCGCCGCATGGGGTGTCGTCGGCCGCACCACGGGTCGTTCTTCCGACCCTGGCTCAACCTGGTCCCGCTCATCCACCAAACACATGTCGACAGATCCTTCCGAGACCCAAGCCTCGATGACAGTATGTTGGGCGGATGACGGATAGCATGAACGACCCTCGACTGGGAATATGCAGCAGCTCGGGGGCGTCCCTTGGGGTCTGAATACCTCTGCAGACGGGCTATTTCCCGCCACCCGACCCCATTTGCATCGCATTTCACGACAAGCGGTCTCGTCACGATCCATCTCTGGGGACTTTCATATATTCCATGTACCGCCTGATCTCAAGCTTACAACGCAGTATCAGGATGACGCTGGACTACCCCCTTCCCAATTGTTTACAGCGAGATCCTTGTGTTCGCGTGATCGCCATGTGCCGTCATGAGATTATTGACGTTGGACTCCTGGCTTCTGCTAGTGGCGAAATAAATTATCATAAATTTCATCCTTGTCCCAACTGAGGCCCCTTTGAGTCATGGGGCGAGCTTGCAACGCAATACCTTTCCGGTTGCTCAGGAAGATTCAAGTGGAAGCTTTTGGATTGCAACATTCAATGTAATACAAGTCATCGCGTAGCCATCCGATGGAACATCTCCAACCGAGGTCGATGAGCAGTTGGCGCTTCACCTGAGAAGGGGAAGACTACTGACATGCAGAGGCTCAAAGTGGGTCCCTCGTTGATGCGCGAGAGAACAAAATAGAAAAGCGGGTGAACGATCATGCCATTGGGGTCTATTGGGGTGACTCCGTGGATAGGAAGGTGCAGGCGGCTGCTGTGTGCGCGGCCCTGATGACAAGGGACGGCCTCATGGTCAATCGGATTCGGATTTCGATGGGGAACTTAAATCAAGGGTATCAATATCCATACGGGCCGCAAGGAAGTGAAAGGCTGGGCAAAGGGAATACTCTGTCAGGACTAGCGTAAAACTTACAGAATCCCCGAAAAACGGGCGACCAAATGGCCTGATGTTGTCCTTGTCCCAAAAATGTGGAGTGGACTGGGGGACGGTCAACTTTCTACGAACCTACTCACCCACGTGGCCCGGTTATTACCTCCGTTGACATCGAAGCAGCGCCGAAGCTTATCAAAGTACGCCTCCGTGTCGAGGAACTGCGTCGGGGCGTCTGGATTTCCAGTTGCCGCTTCTTCCGATTGCCTCCCCTTCGCCCACGATGCATCCCCCCTTCAGCGTGAAATGCACCGGATCTTCAGGGACCATTGGTATTTTATCGATCAATTTGTCTGCGGATTTACTGGGGAGGTCATAGCGGCTTAATGAAACCACAGTCCTTCTTTTTGTCTTCTCATATTCCGGGAGCTTTCCATCTCCCCTCCTTCGCCGTCTCCGAGGGTCGAGTGGGCAAACCGCTGCTGTAAGTACTTGTCTTCCTGGTCTAGACGATTCATACATTTCAGAGCGGTCCCTTTATTCCTTTTAAAGTCCCTTGAATGAATATATGCTAGATGCATATTGCTGATCAGCATCAGCTACGGGTAGACAGTCGATAGGATAATCAAAGAGAAGATCGTCTCGTTCACTTGTCTCTGGAGGGTACATAGTAACGGCGAAGCATTAATTCCCGATAGTTCGGAAGGGACTACACCCTGAACAGTACCCTCCCGCTCGCTATCAGACGTATTCGCCGACAGTGTTGCCATGTTTGAACTTCCTCATGCATGTGTCTGGGTAGGTCTGGTTCCATAAGGAGTAACGGCATGCAATCAATCTGAGCTCATCTTCCGCTCAGTGCGTCGGTTTCGCCAAGATCTTTGCAACCCTGGCCAAGTCTGCAGGCTTCTGCAGGGCGTTCTCCATAACATGTCGGGCCAGTTTGTGATCATAGACATCCTTGCTTTTTCGACATACTGAGATGCTCTTCGCGGGACGCCTTGGGAAAACATTACTTACCTAAAGGTCCCGCAATCAAGAATAGCTGTGGAAGTCGCGACGACTTGGGGAGCTGATGGGATTTGTATGGCTCAGCAAGGCGGCTCAATGATTCAAGAAAAACCTCCCGTGAAGCTTTCCGTGTCCTGGGAGTGTTTCTGCACGAACCAGGCACAATACAGATGTCCTAACAAAACGGGAGAATGTGATTGTTCTCGTTCCCATGGAGTACAGGCGCGAATGAAATATACAAGTCTAGATGATGCCGTGCTGTCCTGAGGAAATCGCTGCCGGCAGCGAATGAGATGAAAATCACCATGGACGAAGTGGCTGATGTGGTGCCATCCGCGTATCCTCGGTGCCGATGTCTATCTCTTCAGTTCTGTTTGACGAGGGTGGCCAATGAGAATATCGTGACTCTACTCCGTGTGGTGAAGGGTGCGGTGGGATTGATCGTTCAAGAGCTCTAACTGATGAAAGCCTGTCCATAGTAGTGGGATAAGTCTCGCTCATGCGGACATCGGGTGAGTAGGGTGTAGGGGGAGAATGGGCTGGTGTATAGGAAGAGGAGGCTTGGTGATAGGTCTGTGCTGGAGGGTAAGGTGTGCCGTATTTTGATGCTGAATACGAGGTGCGACCTCTGGCTCCACTGTGAAACGCTGGGCGTTCAGGACCGTATATTTGGGTCGGTTGGTCTTGGAATAATAAGGGCTGGTGTCTTGAGGACTCCGCGGCGCCCGGTAGGCTTTATGCGACTGTGTGAACACTGACTGCATCGACAAATGAGAGCCACTCACGCATTAGACGGCGGCGCTGACAACGACCTACGCCTCGACCAAAGTTGTTCGTCAGTGGGCCGTATTGGATGTTCGTCCTCGTCATCAAACCCAAGCTGGTCATCAGGATCGTCATCATCATCCAGCTTTAATCGCCGTAGGACGGCAGCCGAATCAAAAGCGTCTTTCCCACTCATACTCTCCAACGATGAAATGGGCGGGAGGGTGAACGAGGCGACGCTCGAGCTATACCGGATTCCCCGACTAGCGGGTGTATGCAGTGGGGGTAGCGAGATCCGTTCCGAGAATTCTCCTTCCATGTTCGATCTCTGAGATGGTGATATCGACGACGGACCGGGTTCACCAAAACTAAGGTACGGTGGATCAACAGGTGACGAGTCGCACGAAGAACCGACCGACTCCGGGACAGGATACGGAGAATATCGATGGTATGGTCTGTCCCTGTTTGGGGAACCTCTTGATGGTTCCACAGAGAGGTGACCTGAAGGAGCAGTGAAGGGTGCCGAGAGTCTTCGATCGTGGTAGTGTGATGTGGGTATCATGATGGGGGAGGGCTGCTGATGTTCGAGTTGATGAACGTGACGCAGGGCTGGTTCGGAGACGCGCCGGAGAGTCGAAGTTCCGGCCATGTTCGTGAATGGATGGGTGAGGGCTGATAGGGGAGGAAGCATTCGATCTGTGTCGTCCGAAGTTGGAGAGGCAGCTGTCAACGTTTGGTGCCAGTCTGGGAGCGAATGCGCTGCAGTGGATCCACTGGCTGTGGACAACAAGGTCGGTCGCTGTATTGTGGTGTCTCGTCGTGGCTTTCTACGGCCTGGGGGCTTAGCAACAACCTGACCGTAACCAGGCTGGTCTGGCGATAGGCAAGACTCAGGAAATGTCGGTCTGAAAATCGTTGAGATTCAAATCTGAAAATAAAAGGACTTCGTCGTACCCAAATAAAGGGATCAAGTCATGGCGAATAGTCCAGGCGACACTAGAGCAAATTCCCAGAAATGTAACATGTCAGAGTAGAGGCTTTCTTACCGGCGAGATAATCGGAGAGCCACCTGAAGGAGAAAAATCATGACAAGCTGTCCTTAGCCAGAGGGTGAGTGAAACTGTTTGCTTACCTCGTAAGGTAGCCATGTACCCTGAATTTTGAGATACCCACCACGAACTCTTCGGATTTGAGGGGCGAGATCTGGCTGGGATTCGACCATCTTGACAATGTCCGCTTTTGAATTCCCGAGGGCTCAAACAGAGTCAGTAAATAAGAGCCTCTGACCACCAGCAATGCACACCTTTCCAAATTCCGGTCCACAGGACATAACCGTCATCGATATCCATCATGATCCATTGGCCGTTTAGCGGGTACTCGTACACGGGTCTGAAGGTCGGGATTAATTCAAGGACGGCGCTTGACGTCGAAGAACCTACATGTAACCTCTGGAGTCATTGCTCGTAATATAACGACCTTTTGTTACCTGGTGGTCAGGACTGTCATATGGTCGAAAGCGAGCGCCTCCATCGCCCGTTGGTGGCATAGCATCCTTCCGCAATCGTGTTGGTCCAAAATATCTCAGAGGGAACATCATACCACTCACCTGCAGCATTCCAGTGGTCATATTTGCTAGAGGGACAGAAAAGGCGATTCGCGCGGAAAGGTGGAAGGAGAAAACGTGGAAGAAGGCAAAGTCGGGCTTTTAGCAAGGATCTGCGAAAAAGTGACGCGACCCGGGCACGGGAGCAGGATGATTATAATAATTTAAGCTTCTGGCTTTGGGCAAGAGCATGTGCTGTTATCGCACGGAACGTCAGGTCTTCGAGTGAGTTGGAAAGCAGAGAGAGAATATAGTCTAGGAAGGCAGCGGGTGACGGCATAGACCCTCTTTTCGATTGGGTGTGGTTGGTCCCTAAGCCCTGCGCATAGTTAGACCGAAGCCAGCTCCGTGGCCAATTTCCACATTTCCACGCGCAAACCGCGCAATCTGCTGGGCTTTGGAATTACCTGCGCTCCCAGAACGGGCATCTCTCGAGGCACCGAGAGCGGAGAAGAGCGGTCCGATTCGGGGAGATCTACAAGCCTCGGCCAAAATAAGCATGCCAAAATGATTTCCAGATCTTGTCTGATCTTTCTGGTGTCGTTCCCCGCTTTTTGCTGCGAGGAATTTAGTACCATGTCAACCGGCTGCTTCGCGGAACCACAATGATTGGAGCATGAAGAGCATTTTAACTCACTTCTACGCGGAGTTTTATGGAAACTTCTGCCCGAGTGCGACCTTCACGACCTCGACGCTTCTTACCTGGCTCCCGACGTTATCACCGCGCCTTTTACTTTCGCAAGCTTCTGTATTTTGCCCGGAAAAACGTACAAGATGGCTCGTTCATTTTGCCACACAGGCGAGGATCCCTCGGAAAACAACGTAATGCAATGACGTTCTCTGTGGTGCGTTGACCTCCAAAACCACACGTCCCGGGCCTATCACCTGAAGATGCGGCGCGTGAGCAGTACTTCGCGCCTGAATTCCTTCTGAAACCACGACTACCTGCAGACTCTTTTCTTTTGCCCGACCGGTTATTTGGGAACTTGAGTAGCCTGAAATATGAGGTGGCTATTTCCCCCGAGGAACCCGATGTTGGAACAAGCCGCCAGCATTTGTGTCGCGACGGAGGCGTCGATCAAATTATCCCAGCGCTAGCCTAATCTCGACGAATATTGGAGCAAACGTCACGAGGCACCGAGAATACTTCCCCCGGCTCCGAAGAATCTCCCGTTAACCGACGTGTGTGAACAGAAACCTCCTTTCGGATTCATAACAATAAACCTACAGTCCTGTCGTGTCTAATCATGAGTAAGGAAAGTCTATACGAAAGACGGTCACAAGCCCGGGCACCCATACCCATCCATACTATTTTCAAAGTCCATATCCTGCCTTGGCGAAAGCGGCAAGGGAACTACGGACCTCCGCCGCCCCACACCCTCCTCCAGTCGTGTAAATCACATTACTGACCTCGAATCCATTGAACTGGCTCGCGGCACAAATGGTATAGGCTCCCATGTTATCAAACCCTAACCAATCGCCTACTTGCAACCCACTTGGCAAATGTGTCACAGGGCATACACAGTCGATGGAGTCGCAAGTCGGTCCCCACACGCTGCAGGCCCCAAGTGGCTCTGAAGCAGGAACGTGGAACGATCCGTGAAGGGATAAAACCCGCGGATGGACTTTCTGATGATCAAATAGGATGCAGTTAAAGGCGCCGTACACGCCATCGTTGATGTAGTCTAAAATGCACAACCAATGTTCCGGTAAGCAACGGTGGTGAAAAAAGGAGGGTTGGAACATACACATCACAGATGGTTGGTCTGCATCCATTTCAGCGTCTGACGAGCCATCGGCATTACGTGCTCTCCGAGCGATGATATTAGCGGCCAGACTGAATGCTTTTGAAACATAGAACCTTCCCGGCTCTGCGATGATCCTAAGCCTCTGCCTATCTGGGAAATGGATGTCCAAGGCATGGGCCAGAATAGCAGCCGTAGGTTCGAAATTGGCATCTTCGAACCCACCCCCGACGTCGAGGAGCTGAAAATCATACCCCGCTTCTTTTCCCATGTCGAAAGCCGTACGAGCGCGGATGACGGCATCAGCGAATGCATTGGAATCAAAGTTTCCACTGCCAACGTGGAAACTAACCCCGATAACGTCAAGCCTCAATTCCCTAGCTTTGGCAAGGAGGCCAGGAACGGTGACTAGCGGTGCACCAAACTTGAGCCCCAAACGACACAAACTTTTGGAATCGTCCGTAAGGATGCGTACGACGAGTTTAGCGCCAGAATGGACGCGAGCGATCTTGTATAGTTCGTCGACATTGTCGAACGTCATCATGTCCACCCCTGCCTTGGCTGCATTCTTCACGAACGAAGTAGCCTTGCAAGGGTTGGCAAAGATGATGCGGGATGGATCGACGCCAAGTTTGAGAACTTGCGAGATCTCCCCATTAGATGCGCAGTCGAATCCTGTACCAAGGGAGGCGAGTAGGCGCAAGACGTAAGGATCGGGGTTGCACTTGATAGCTTCGATCAAACACGGGATTAGTTCCTTGTAAAGAATGAGTACGAAACAGTGACTAACCGTAGAATGGCTCGATCCCGGGTAAGCATCGTTGCCATCTTTCATGCTGTTTGTAGACTTGGCTGAGATCGGCCACAAAGAACGCCTTTTCAGCATCCGGCTCATTGGTAGCAGCCAATCGAGACGCTTCCATAACTCCCATCCTCATATGGACGTCGGGATGGCCTCGGCGAAGGGGCGGAAGGGAAGGGAAAATCGACATGGCATCTTCTGATGGATGATCGGATTGAGTGGATTCGCGATAGCCAACGTGGACGGTGCGTGAAGTAGTAGGAGACGAAGAGAGAAGGTCGCGGACTAAAGCATTGTTCGTCCAGGAGACCCTATCGAATGAACGGGGAAGGGAATCGGAGAATCGGGGGGGAGTGGATATATCAAAGTCGACAATGGACGAACGAGGTGGCAAAATATCGATGGGCGGCATTCGGACAGGAGTCGGGGTGGTGGTAATATCGAGCGGCAAGCGTGTATTGATGTTCAACGAGACGGTACTGCTGGTACGAGGTCTGGATGGAGCAGAAATTTCAAGGGCAAACGAGTCGGTGATGATATCGTTAAGAGCTGGAGCCGCCTTTTGACGACGAGGAAGTGAAGAATCGTTCGTTTTGTCTAGAGGTCGGTTGAAACCCGGATTACCGAACCACGAACCGCCGCGGTCGCGATAGAACCGGGCGGGGTAGGACGGTAAGTCTTGGGGCTTAGGTCAGTCGGAGGTGGGTTCCTCGCTCCCTTGCAGCGAGGAAAAAGCTTGAAGGGATATAGGAAGGGTATCGGAAGCCGGACGAAAGGCGAGAGGAACGAAGCGGGTGAGACGAAGGTTTTGAGGGTGGTGATTGAAGACTGAGTTTATTAGGTCCTGTCAAGGGGGTTCACCTAGAAGACGTAAAGGTTTGTATTTGTGTCCACTAACGCCTCAACCACGACATTAACGCACCTCTGACAGAAGACCACCTGATCGTACGACAAAGGCAAGAGTGTCAGAATCCAATGGATCGAATCGCGAAAATCCCTGTTAGGTGTAAAAGGACGTACGGTCGGGTCAAGAGACGAAGATCTCTGTTCCTCTCCTGGTCAAAAATTGTGGCACAAAGATCCCTGAGGTCGTACAAGCAGTAATAGCGTTGTCGACAACAGAGAAGAGCGATTCAACGAGACCTTTTGCCGAGGTTTGACGTGGTGCGAGTTCACAAACGAGGACGTGCCAAAATTTATACTCGAATCGATGCAGTACCTCGGCAACTTCCGACCGACTGTGGCGGATGGACCTTAGTGGACTCGACCACAAGAATACGGTCCCGCATTATATTCGGCAAGGAAAAGTGATTCGACTGGAATGCTTCGTGATACAAGGTGGACAAGGTACGCTAAATGGTCCATTGAGGAAAAGCGTGAGGGATAGACAGGATTTTAAAAGGTAAGTACAGTACGACTCAGTCCTGCGAGAATGCGAGCGTGACGCAACCTCCTACACACCAAAGAACACTCATTGGCAGATGAATCGAGATACCAACAATAGTCTCCACCATAGTTACCTCACCCTACACAACCTCCCTTCCTCCGCACACAACATGAAGCCCTCCATTCTCTGCTGATTGTCCACGATAAGTTACACCCGCCCAAAACCAAACCTTCCGTCACCTCGGGTATGAGCGCAAATGAATGAAATACAAACGTCACCTACTCACTGACGCAAGCGAGCACTTAAACACAAGCTCATACACATTATGGTCAACCTTAAACACCCTCAGACTCAGTCCCATCGTCCTCCTCCGGTTTGGCCAAACAGTCATGCAACCAAGGCGCTCTCGTGGTCTCCCAAGATGGTCGACGTGTCCGGTGTGCTGTTGCCCACGGAGCGCTCGTGGAAGACATGTCGTGTGACAGTCGGCGAGCGGCGGGAGGTGGCGATCTCACGGGCTTTACGTTTTGGTTCTTTGCGTCCCACTCCAATAGACCACCCAGAGGGATGTGCTGGACAACTACTCGTTTCCCAAGTACTTCGGCCTGGGAACACACCGGGGTGAGCGAGATTATGCAGGAGGGGAGGGTCAGTGAGAGAGATACGGACCTCGTACATCTTGAAAAGACCGGAGTTGACTTTTGCCCACGTCGGGACTCCGACTGCGATTGCGTGTAGTTGCGAAGAATGTTCGTAAAAGGGACCAGTCTTAACATCCCGGATCCTCATAATTTGTAGAAAATAGAGGTTTGTGGGTGGTAGTGGGGTTTGAAGAACCGTGTTCACGGGAATGTCATGCTGCCCTGATCACAAAACAATGAATATTGCCCGGATATTGTTCCAATAACGGATAAAACCCCACCTTTGAGTTGGGCACTACCAAATATATAGCCCAAAAACGAATAATCGTCCAACCCCCACACACCGTGGCTACCAGCAGGCTCAAGCCGGTAAACGTCCTGGAGCCTCCAGCATAGTTGCAGATACCGAACGAAGAGATTCAGCACAATTTGTCGCTCCTCTTCAGGGTCTGGGTTCAGGAAGCGGATCAAGGTAAGGGAGAGGAGGAAGAGGGCAAACGACGTCTCATGGCCCGTCCCGTAATCCATGCGTAGGAAATGTCCGAAGGAGGTGAGGAAGTACGGCTTAATGGCAGGGAGGGCGGGTAATAACGAGGGGGGGAGAAGAGAGGCCAGAAGAGTGTCGGCTTCCTGTGTGTAATGTGAATTAGAGGTAAAGGAGATTCAATCGAGGCAAGCGCACATCTTCCAAACGCTTGCCCCAAGTTCGGAAGGCAAGATTTCCAAATCTCTGAGGAGTTGGTAACGGTGGAATCTCGTCGATCCACAGATCAAGCTTGTCGAGAAGCGCGATCACTTTTTTCACAGCCTGCAATATGGTTCCAAAGGTCACTCATACTGATCAATCTAACCACCGAACGGGGGCGCTGACCTGGCTCGGAGATGAGCTTTCATACGGTAAGAAAACTCCGACAACAGACTCGTTCAATCTTCGAAGAAATATTCCAAAATCTTTGAAACCCTGCGTAACTTTCCAAGCATCGACATCATAGTCAGTTCTGATTTTCAGAGTCGGCCCCGCAGAAATCTCAGAGACTGGGATATAGCGGAGAGGGGCCAACTGTGGGGTGGGTGGTCGAGCAGTCATGGATGGGAGTAGAAACAGGTGCGATCCAGAATCGAGATCAATACGGCGGATTGCACCAGAAAAGCATCAGGTGAGGCGAACGGCGGACTTGGGACTACTTGGGACCAGATCCTCGAAAGTCCGAGTCACGCGTGACGTAACGGCGGAAACGTTGCTCGGAACGTCGAAGCCATGAAGCATGAAGGTCGTCGGCAGGAAACCATTGGAAACTTGTAGAGACCAGGTGGATGGATATCATCAGGCTGAGGTTGCAGGTGCGGAGAGAGGAATGCCGTTCGTTTAGCCTTCGTTTAGCGTTGATCGGTCAAAGGTCCGAAACCACGTGTTATTGCTGGCTTGTTAACTAATAACTAACCGACGCCCGTCATCGGGGCCTCCAAAATATTTCGTAGGTTCATAGAGGTTCATTTTCAGGTTCACTATCCATCTTTCTCACTACCCTATATTACGCTCGAACCGTTTCTTTATTTGAACCAACTAACGCTTCTTTGGACTAAGGAGTCCCAAATATATTTGCCCATCGTTTTTACAGATCTCGACAGGTCGCCGACTGGGGAGGTCGCATTCTCATCGCCCTCATTCAGTCAGAGTCTTCGCCCGCTCTCTAGCCTCCAGTTCCTGATAAGAGGGAGCTTTACGGTCAACCGCACTGGTCATGTCCATGCGGCAAACTCAGTCAGTAGATGGCATGTGTCCCGAATTACCGTTCTCACAGTCGAGCAGCGAGTTGAGCGGTAAGAATTGAGCAGCCCTTCTTCAGCGACAATGCAAGCGATGCTTCCACTAAATATAGCTGCGAAGTCGCGATCGCTCCATTGTACCAATAATCGTAACAAGCCGCTGAGATATCGATTGAAGAATGTGTACAAAAATTACAAACAGTGATCTTCTCATCCATCTCTACATCTCTTGGGTGCAGTAGCTTAGTAGTCGTTGGCAACATACTGCTCAACCTGCTCCCTAGCTGGGAACCGCAGCAATTTAGCACACATGTAGAGAAGATGCAGATAGCAGCTTACCATGGTGCTTAGCCTTCTCCCGATCGATGAAGTCGAGCTGGAAACCCACGTCAGCCAAAGGGAACGGGGATATAGCATGAGATACCTACGCCTCGGGTCTCGACCTCACGGTCAACAAAGGCACCGGCGAAGCCAGCACTACAGCAGACGGGAGTTTAAATGGCGAGCCCAGTGATGAATGAGGGAAAGACGTACAGGATCTCCTTAGCCTTGGCATGAGAGTCGGGCTGGCCGTTCTGCGCGACATGGTTCTCGTAGGCCTTGGCAGCCTATGGGACCCCAAGACATTATCACACCATGCACCGAGGACAGGAGCGACAGAACGAACCTCGTAGGCAGCAGCACCGCCAATCAACTCATGAGACCACTCAGCCTTATGAGGCTCCTGGGTGACCTGTAATCATCGATTAGCAACGCATCCGATAGGAAGATGAGAGCAGAACCTACAGTGCCCCAAGCCTGCGCCTGATCAGAGTCGTCGGAGAACCAGCCCATGTTTAGATTGTTGAAGTGGATGAGGGAGTTGAAGGGAAATGAGTGAAGAGACCCGTTCAAAGGGCTCGTTCTTATAGAGACGACCGGGGCTATTCATTTGAAAAGCCATTCACGCCACTTTTCGGGGAAAGCGAGTAGGATTGTCTTCGGATTGAGTGCCGATTCGATGGCGTTGACAATCATCATTATTAGCATAGATTTGATAGATTTCATGGTCTCCCCGCCCTATCAGAAGTTCCAATTCGAGTAATCAGAAGGAAATCTCCGAACAAATGGTGGTCAAAACGAGGAGGATGAATGCTTACCGACGCCATGAAAGCGACCTGTCAACACAGCCATAGGGAAATGTTCCTCGGTGCCTAGGTGGCTTATCAGATGGTTGTCGTGCCGAGGTTCTCGGGCTACTTACAGGGGATGGTCGATGAAGCACGGAAATCGATCCGCCGTCGATAAGGTGGACAAGGCAGCGCTCGGGGTTGCGGGGAGTCTCACATGGTTGCCGTTGAACAAGATCGCGTCAAAGGAGGCTGCGCAGTGCGATTCAAAACGTCAGTTGAGGAACGGGGCAGATCATCCGCCGATATCAAGAAAAAGTCGACTAAACTGAACCTTCAGAAGGTCGTTCTACAGAGGTCATGGGGTATATTGGTTGGCGGCTGTGGCAAGAGAAAGAAGCTCAGAGTTTGCCGACATGATAGGAGTAAATTGTCAACATGGTCGACGTGGACTCCAAAACGTGCTTCGAGTTGAACTGGGAAATATTACTTACCAGAAGGCCTTGGTTCACGCCAGGAAATCCAACAAGGCGAGGGGATTTAGTCTCGTTCGATGACCCTCTCATCCCACGGGACGGACTTCGAAGCGGACGAGACAGGCGCGACTATGCAAGAGTCGCCCTTCCATGCCAAAATGAACCAGCCAAACAACGGGTCCAGAGGATCGAGCCAACGAGCCAACTGGGCGGATTCTGACGGACGGAACCCACAAAGGTCACAGCGAATCGATATCGGCCGCGGTGCCGGAATGCCCGTGTCGCCGACGCCATGGATGAATTCCGGTGATTTTCCAGCAATTTCTTCTATTTACATCTCATGGACAATCGCAACTCTGAATACAATGAATGAATGGACGTTAACGGCTGCGAACGACACAGAAGACACTCTCGTCGATGGGATCCTCCAAATCGTCACGATCACCTCGTCCCGCCAACTTAGCACGGTCGTAAATCGAGTATGGAGGGATGTACCGCCTAACAACCCGTTTGCGCGCTTCGAAGCTCTGCAAGGGCACCCATGGACTTTAGTACACGAAGAGGATGTCAACAAACCCTATCATATGAGTTCGTCATATCATAAGAAAACGAAACAAATGTCTTGCCATCTCGCTTAAGGTTCCCCTTGTTAACTTAAACAACTTGGTGGTCGATCAGAAGCAGAAAGGTCGAGCGAGATTAGCCCTCAAAATGAGTCATGGGATGGGGTGGGACATCCTTCCACGGCATGCTCTGGTGGTGTCCAGAGTGCGCCACAAACCGAGCTCGACACCCTGAAAATCACGATTCAAATCCGTTTCGGAACCTTGATGCCAGTTGTAAAGCAGTGCGCTGTTCGACAAGGGTCGACGAAAGGGGATTGCAGTCGTGAATCTCGAAGGTTTATCCATGCAAGAAACCGGACCCATGCATCGAAGGGAAGTCATTTTGGGGGGAACGGGGAGGCTTCGGTGAAGTTAAAAAGTAGAAGAGAGCCACCAGATCATTAGAGAGTTTTGGCTGGGCAGCAAGGAGCGGGATGGCAATGGGCCCTGCCAACTGATATGTACCCAATAATGTTGTCAATCGAGCTGGTGGGGATACCTAGCGCCGGGATGGTGGTAAGTACTGACACACTAAACCAACACTATACAAACCGACCAAGGCCCACGCAGTATCAATGTCAATTGTGCACCAATTCTTGCCCCCACCCCGCATCATTTGTGAATCTCGACGTCAAGCGACAGATTTGTGTTCGGGCGATGCCCGTAAGGCAATAACCTCATCAGAATGTCAACATTGAGTCTGATTGAGAAGCAAGGTAATCACGGTTTCCACGAAATGAGCGGAAAAGACTACATTGAAGCGAGAGGAGGTCAGAAAATATGTCCGATTAACTCCACGGGAACACAGGGAAGACATCACTTACTTGCTGGCGTTCAAAACGTACCTTCACGTTACGGTCGAGAATGATTCCGAAGTTCGAAGCCTAAGAATAGAGACCGAACGCTGTTGTTACACTTCGAGAAAGTCCAAAGAGGCTCGGTAATCACAGAGCCCACTTGCCAACTGGGTGGAAGGAATGGAATAATCCAAGAAAGGCGGAGTCGAGACCATGGTTCTACCATATTCTCTGGCGAGCCAACGCCGTCATCTTCCGTGGCCATTACTTGCACAGGTCGAGTTCAGGGTTCCACACCTTCCGAGTGATCACCAGCGACTACCGAGTTTACAGAGAGGATGGAGATGGGCCACAAGGTAGTCCAGGATGTCAAAGGTCGGAGTTGTTTTGGAGGTATTCTCCAGTCGTCCCATCGTTATGAGAGAGTGGATCTTCATCCGAGCAGAGTTTGAGTTGAGACAAGGCTACCACGAGCCGTGATACAATGGGCAATGAAGCGCATGTCAAGAGACCGCAAGAGGTCTGGTGGCGTATCCTCCACTCCCAAGGGGTAGAAACCGCAAAAGATCGATTCTGGAATAAGGGTGACACTACGGGAAGTAATAGCATTTATTTTGAGTGCTTCCGTCACTCTTCCACTACAAATGAGTGCTAAGTACACTGGTTTGGACGGCGCGCGAAAAGAGTGCTTCGGGGACAAGTGCTCGGGGCACTCGTACAAAAGTGTCTCTGACTAAAGTT
>KL197716.1:471210-551879 GCA_000697665.1 Jaapia argillacea MUCL 33604
CCCTCCTCACCTTTCCTCCCCTCCTCACCTTTCCCTCCCCTCCTCACCTTTCCCTCCCCTCCTCACCTTTCCCTCCCCTCCTCACCTTTCCCTCCCCTCCTCCTTTTCCCTATTCCCTATCTCATCCCTCTCCTCTACCTTAATAATCCTCCCTTCCTCCACTTTGATCCATCCTTCCACCCCCTTTTTCCTCTGTCAGCATCACTAGACCACTCAGTAGCACTCATGTACCCTCATAAATTTCGAAAACAATCGATATATTTATCCTCAGAAATTACAGTCTGTACATGGTCGCACTAAAAACCTATCCAGAAAATATAATACCCTTCCTGCACAGTGTTGAGCAAGGAGGTCTCCCGAAATTCGGTGGGGATAATCCCAAAATGGAAATGACATGATCCAGGTTCGAACACGCAACTCTGAAATTCATCCACGGACTTCCCGCCATTCGTACCATGTCCAGGAGGCAAGAGGGATAGATTTGAGATCAATCAAACAAGTGACCTGGATGGTAGTATCTGGGCTGAATGAGCAGATGAGAGCCGATATGCAAGACATTGGTCACTTTGCCAGTTGATAGTAGCCAAAAGCTGGATCCGTGAAAGTTTACAGTCGGAAATAACTGGAGGTTTCCTTTTGCGGACTGTAATGTTGTTCACGTGGAAGGAACATGGTCTACCAAACTTACGGCGTAACGCCACTTTCACGTACCGACACAGCGCTGAGGACAGCCCACATAACCTGACAAAATTCAGAGACATGGTGACAGTAAGGTATTTCAGGCCTGAAGCTTTTAACCTCGAGAGCTTCGATATGGATAGCCTCAGGCTGGGAACACTAGGAGGTACATGTGACCCTGGAGTCGCTGTGTGCTCTTGCCGTCTGACCCGGACAGCACAGGCTACACAGCATACTTGGGTTGGGCGCTTCTTTATCGGATACTTCCCCCGAAGCTGTGTGGGGTATTGTCAAGATGAAAAGGCGAATCGATGAAGCTATCTCTGCCCTCTGCTTGCCTCCACCGTCATGGGCAATCAGTACTCTGTCGTTCGAGAGGAACTGGAGGAGCAGGAGTACAGACGACTCCAAGAAGATGTCGAACTGGCTCAGCAAAGGATTGGTAGGGACGTCGAAGCTAGATATCATGTCCCGCCCGGTGCCAGGTATGCACAACCACTTCTAAACGGCGGGCAAGGCTCCAGCGGTGCCTTCAACCCCATTACGGGTGTTTACCAAGGCGATCATCGAAGCGCACCACCACCGTATGAATCTCCTCGCGTCGGTGTGTATACACCTTTTGTAATTCGATGAGTTCACTCACCAAACAAATCAAAGTCAAGTCGGCATGGAGAACGACAGCAGTTGTCAATCCACACGATGAATCTCCTCGCGTCGGTGTGTATACGTCTTTTGGAAGTCAATGAGTTCGCTCACCAAACAAATATAAGTCAATGCGCCGGCATGGAGAGCTACAGCAGCTGTCAATCCTCATGTTGAATCTTCTTCGGGCTCAACCGAGCGATTGGCTTCTGCCTGGTATCGGCCGCCCGTAATTCAGACCACAATCGTCCCTACTCAACCTCAAAGCCCATACTATCCGTCGCTGAGTTCATCTTGGGTCGAGATCATTCCACCTCCTCCGTGTACTATCCCAATTCAGACACCGCAGCAACCCGTACGTGTCTCCAAACGATATCCTTTCCCATTTGTCGGTTTGTCTTCCATGCACTAACGATTCCGCACCGTCATAGGCTATACACCAACCACCAACGATTGTGTCCGATCTCCCGACACCTATCATAGTGCAACCTCCTCCCCAGCCAACTGTTATCATACAACAGCCTCAACAACCTGGGCCTCATACTGTTGAAGTCCAGCCTCCCCTTCAACCAACCACCCCGTCAAACGAAGAACTGCCACACATTCCACCTCACCCATCTTCAGCTGGAACGCTCAATTCCTCCTACGATTCCACCTGTTTACGCCCATCAATCTCAGTCCCTTCTTTCGAACTCGATCTTGGGTTAGACTTTTCTTGCGAAGCGGATTGGTTCGCGGGTGACGATATGAGCATGATCCCCACTGTCGTCTTTGCCCGATCTCATTCTCGAAGCCCTTCGATCGCCAGTTCGACCTCACGTCCTTCTCGGAATCTTTCTCCTCGAAGGCGATCACCCAGTAGAACATCTCGCTCGCCCTCTCCTGTACTGAGAGCCCACAGCCCTTCTCGACGCCGTTCTACTCCTCAAACCCATAGCAGGAGGTCTCGCTCACAGTCTCCTGCAGTCGCAGTTCTCGGTTATCGTCGAGATAGCTCTCGTCGAAGTTATTCTTCTCATAGCTATGATCGGAGACGAAGATATTATACGCCACCTCCTGCGTCTAGCGTGCCAAGCCCTTCTCGAGGTCGGTCTCCCGTTCGCCACTACCGACCCAGTTCGCATTCTCCATCTCCTGTCCCGAGCGCCGTCCCTGTCATCCGCTCACACTCCCGTTCTCGTTCCACAGTATCACATTCGAGACCTAGGCGAACCAGATGTGGCAAGAGCAGATGCTCCTCCTGGGTATCGATATCTAGACGTCGGCACTCTCGACCGAAATCGCCTGAATGGGCGACATATATTTCTGAGTTGGAACGCAAGTTGGTTGAACGGGAAAGAAGAGCTAGCGATAGGGAGGCGCCCATGTCACGGAGATCGGAACCCAGAGCCGGACCCCCACTTGAAGCGCAGAAGGCGTTCAATCGATATCGAAACTTACCTGACGCAGCAGGATTGAGGATCGCAAACATTGATATCTCGCATCACCCGTCTTGGAAGCCTGCTTGGACGGTTTTCCCCCTGAAAGTGTTTCGGGGCTGTGATTACCAGTTCTTGAAAGTTGGTTGCGACTGGGATGATGCGGATTTACTGAGGGAGCTCAGTCGGAAATACGATAGTTTGAGGACTATATGGAGGAAGTGGTTTTCGTTCAAAAGCGTGGGGTGAGTTTAGGGATACATCCTCCGGTGACTTGTTTTCGTGCTGAGCTCTCCTTGTGTTCTAGCTCAATCACCGTGGTTCTGGTTCGTTTCCTTGATCCTTTCCTCCCCCGGTCTGATTATTTGACTCATTGTTGTCACATAGTCCGATCATTCGTTTATATACCCTCAACGTCTTGGTCCAGCACGAGTTAGTCCCTCAAAGAACATGAGACTGCGATGGTTCCTCAATCATCCCAACTCAATGAAAGGCCGCTACGAGTTTATGCAAGTCCTCACAGCTCGCCCCGATCTTGGAATAGAGTTCGTAGAGCGTTGGCAGGCCTCGAGGATCGCCATCGCTGTAATAACTCCTGTAGCAATGTCGTTGTTGTTTGCCTTGCTATGGGCCCATTTCAAAGGAGACGTGTCTGGTGCCTTCACAATCAGCGGTGCGTCTCTATCCTTGTGCGCTGCCACGACGGTTGCTGATGATACACCAACTTGAAGGGTATATGACTTCAGCGTATTCAGTTTGTCTTGTGTTGGTCGGGCTGTTGAACCTGGTGGAATTCTAAGGTGATAAACTTCTTATGTTTACGTCTCATGTACAATCGCAACTCAGTGGAAGCTGCGGGTTCGACGATTACGAGGGACAGATGGTGAACGAACGACCTCCATGAACGGCAGCGAACGGGATGTCATTATCATGACCCCCTCCAGTCCCTACCAGCCACCCAATGACTCTCGACATTGAGAACACCCTCCGAAGCATGGTACGATCACCTAGTCGAGTCAACACGCCATGGTCGTCACGAACCGAGCCGCGCGGTAGGTCCTTAGCACGTGCATGATAAGAATCCAATGTCGGTGAGGCATCGGTACACCACCTTTGGAGAGGATGTCGACAAACACTGTCATATGAGAGTTGGTGTTAAAAACCGGACAAATGTCCTGCCACCGTGCATCACGCCGATACTTAAGAGTTAACATACGCAACACGACAGTCAATTGGAAATAGAAAGAGCAAACGAGGTCAGTGCTTGCGCCACTGGTTTCGATCTCCCAATCAATGAAGGCACCGGCGAAACCTACACATAGCTCCTGCATCGAAGGGAGGACCACTGGGGGGAACAGGGTGTCGTTAGTGAGAGGTGAGGTACCAGGTACTTGGGAGATTTTCGTTGGACAAGCGAAAAGCGGAACGCCAAAGGGGGGTATGCCATATACTGAACCAAACTGAAGGTGGCAAGTAGTGAGTACTGGGATACCGGGGTCCAAGTCATATCAATATTAACATGCACCGATTCTTTCCCCGGCCCCACCAACATCTGCGAATCTCGTTCCTGGAAAGAAGGCGGAGCAGTCAGGGTCGATGTAGAACATCTCAGCAATGAGCCAATTCGACGGATTTGCGTTCGGGCGATGAGCGGAAAGCATAGATTCATTAGAGTGAGAAGAAAGGGATACTTAGGCATTTCCACGAAATGAGCGGAAAAGACTAAATTGAAGGGAGAAGTCAAAAAATATGTCCGATTAACTCCATGGAAGCAGAGAAGGCCCAACTTACTTACCGATGTCGACCCCGAAACGTACAATCAGGAGGGAATAATTCCGAAGTTCGAAGTCTGGGGTTGACAGAGACCGAGCGCCGCCAACACTCAACTTGTCCCCTAAATCGACCACAAATAAATAGTTGGAGGGTCAGTAACATTGAGCTCCGCTTGCGAATTGGGTGAATCGCCTGAACAATGCCCGAGGATCCGGGAGTCAAGATAATGGTTGCGCAAAATTCCTGGAAAGATAATGTCTTCAACTTCCGCGGTCATTACTATACTCGCACTGGTCGAGCTCAGAACCGCACACCTGGGACCTTTTGAGTGGTCACTGGCTTGGTGATCATTGGGCCCACGGAGACGACGGAAAGGGGTAATAGAGTACTCCAGCATCAGAGTGTAGTCGAATCTGTTTGAGCAGTCTTCGACACCATAAGGGAGTGAGAGAGTCAAAGTGACCATGAGAACACCTAATGCCATGGCATAGTGGTGTTACAGAGTGCGCAGAATCGCATGTTGGGCAAGATGGCAGATCACAGACGGCTTGGGTGGGGTATCCTCCTGCCCAACGGGGAGACACCACGAAAGGTAGACGCCGGAGTACGGATGAATGCCTTGGTGTTTCGCTTGTAGTTGTGTTCGTGAGAATTGACAGGCGACAGAAACTTCCACAGTAGTCTGGGACAGCTTCCAGTGCGAGTGGGAGGTCCAAGGTTCAGTTTCGACTCCATGATGCATCGTTCATACGGCGTGGGCAGAGCCACGTGAAACCTGACCAACCCAGGTATTGGGCGACTTGCGCAACATGGGTGAGACGACAGTTGTCGGGGAGGATTCGGTAAGTTGAACGAGATGGTTATCCGCGCTAAGAAGGCTGAAGAGGTTGGGCGTCGGGGACGAGGCTTAGTCTCCCCTGGCACACCGTTACCCGCGATCTCTGTTTTCAGGAGGAGGATGGTCACTTATGATACGGGCGAGGCTGGAAAGACCAGATGGAAGTAGATATTCAAACTTGAAGTCAGTGGACAGTTTGCGAGAAAGACTAAAGTTCGAAGAAGTTACCGCATACCGTTCAACTTAAAGTTTGTTTTTGTGGAGTTGTTTGGCAGAGTGAAAAAGCACTTGTGAGAACAGGATACCCAACGGCGGCGACGCAGACGAGGACTCGGACGCGACGAAAAGTTGGACAGTGGCGACGTCCACACCCAAGACATGCCTTCAAGCCGTAGAACTTGAAATCGGGCGGAAACTTCAGATCGTGGCATTGTTTCAACTTCGCTGTCACGAAGACCCCAACAACCACCCTCAACTTGAACCAACTGTTCACCAGTTCGCTGGCCACGCCAATTGCCACGTCCAACTCCATTTGAGTGTGCAACTTCGACAAGCGCCTGAATCCAGACAAGTTCAGGTGTTACGCATGTGGTTCATAGAATCTCATTCAGGATCGCTCTCCTGTTCCTCACTGTCCTCTTCTTCTGCCTCCTCATCCTCCTCCTGTCCTTCTTCCGTCTCAGTCGCGGGCAGACTCCTCTTATCACCATTCCACATCATTTCCCTCACGAGCAAATCCCTCTTCCGCCGTTCTAACAACCTCCTCAACCCTTCCACCATCTCGTCCTTCGTACCTCCCACAATGACACCTCCATTATACTTTGCATGTTCAGCCAGATTCCGTTTGAGAGCTGAGGTGGAAAGTTCCGAGCAGGCATGAGGTGAGGTGATAAGTGGGGAGCGGGGGTCGATTAGGTATTGAGTGTGCATATCTTGGTGAGGACAATTCATCAGAAACCGGAAGGACGAGAGTAAAGGTAAATTGTGATACTAACTTTCGATGTAGTCGGCGCAGCGGTACGGGAGTATGATATCGATTTCTCGGTCTTCGTCGTTGATAGTTTTGGCGAAACGACGAAGGCCTTGCATCCCGATACAAGTATCAAGGATATTCAGCTTGCAGAGTTTTGAGAGAAGCAACAATGCGGGTACCGCGTCATTGTCGATACATGGGTTTTCACTTATTGAGAGGTCTTTCAACGTTCGACGCAGGCTGACTAGGTGGAATATCCTGTAGGTTGTGACGAAAGTGAGTTCGGGACACTTGGATAAAAGAAAAGTTTGGGAAAGGGAAGAAATAAACGGACGCTTCGTTGCCGATTGTTGTGTTGTCGAGGCAGAGTTGGGAGAGCCTGGGCAAGTGGTGGAGGTGGATAAGATCGAGATCTTTCATTGGGGTGTCGCAAAGCTTGATCTCGGTAACGAAACGAAAGCTGTTTGGCATTGATAAAACTGGCAGTTTTAGAAGTTAGATCATCGTGGTCACAGCAAAAAGTGGTACACCGACCTTTGAGAAGGTCAAGACCGAACATATTCAGTCCGCCTTCCTGCTGGACCGACTTGGTGAGGTCAAGTTGTGAGACCCTTGAAGCGCGGAAGAGTGGGAGGATCCGGCAATCCAGGATCCCTGCCCTCACAGGGTATATGCGCACGGGAACTAAGGTGTGAGCAAGGAGAGGAACAAACCTTGTTTGGTAAGACGATCAACAAAGCCTTGGTGAGTGAGATTGGGAAGGCCGAGCAAGCTTTCCTTGATCCTGATTCCGGGGAGCATGGAGTCTATACTTGAAACGAGGACATGAAGACTACGAGGTGTGTCGTTGCCGATTTCAGGACCATGAAGATATTCTGGAGCGAGATGAAATCTCAGCAGGAGTACGAGGGGCGGTTCAAAGATTCGAGAAACCTTCCAGTGACTTGAGACGAGAGTCCACAGAGACAGCCTGTTTGATATACTCGGAAGGGCCAGCGAAAGGAGTGACACAGGTACGTTCTTCAGAGCTTCCACGGGACGAGGACGAATCATAGCCAGATTTCGCAAAGATGGGAGGATCACCAGGGTCGCTGAAATCGAATGACGCGACGTTGACAGAGACAGAGGATCGTCCACGCTTGACTGGAGCGACGATATCAGTGAACGATTCTCGTTGGTCGTTGAAAGGGAGTTTGCGCTTTTTGGATTTGGCTTGGTGGAGAGTTGCTTGATGACCGTCCATAATCGAGGGATACTTCGAGCGAGATATTAAGGCCGCTTCTGGGGCGAGAGACGCGTTTGTGATTGGTTTCTTCCTTGCTCGTCCAGGTGGGTATTGGAATGGGTTTTGCTTCCGAACGACGCGATCTTTACGCGATTGGAGTAGGTCAAGCATACCGTCCTCGTTCGCATAGTTGCATAGCATGTCAGCGAAAGATGAGATTTGGATGTCTTCACGAGAAAACGCGAAGCCATCGAATCGATCGAGGAGAGTTTCGAAGTACGAGTCGGCAGATACTTCAGGACAGTAACAGGGGTTTTCATAGTCTACGAGGGGTAATTGATAGTTGGGCATCTTGAAAACAGGTCAAAGCTTGAAGTTAGAGGTAGCCTGAAGGAACTGGAGAATGGGAACAGTGTTCTGCCCAGGAATGCGACGAAGGCCGCACAAGCTGATATAGTTTGGCGTTGTTGTGCAACACCTTCAGGAATAAACACAAGCAAATACCCTGGCTGGTGGCTGGTGGCAGGTCGGTCCAACAAACTTCAATCATCTCGTCTCAATCTGAAAGCAGTGCATTATTCCGGTTCAATGTCCCAAACGTTAAGTGTTGGGCTCTTCGCTTGTCCACCAGTGCAGACCAGCTGAGACCAGTGCCCACTTTTCCCAAGAGAGGCGCGGTTCTTCCCTGAGTTCTCATCGCTGAACCTTTTTATCTCCATTGCCTCCAGTGGGTCCAGTCAGGCAGTTCCATCAGACGACCACGTCCCCACGGGCATCCTCTTTCTCTCTCACCGTCGCCACCTTCGCTGATGCTTGATTGAATCCCCAACAACGCCCCTGCCTCTTATTCTCATTCTGTCACTTCTGTGTATGCTCTCAGGCTCTGCGCGGCGATCTGTCGTCGTCAAGCAACTATTTAGGGCAGGTAAGTACAGGACATAATTAACAACGGCAGTGCTAGGTGAGCTATGACGACTTCCTTCTGGCCGTAGATAAAGGAGGGAAATGTCGATTCAAGCCCTCAGCTAATCGAGCCTGAGGGATCCTCCGACATGCAGTCAAAGGTCCTTCAAGCACTCTTGTTCCCGTCCCCAAAGCTACGCGAACGCCAACTCTTTGCCGGTGAGCGACCATGTCCATTAGGTACGGTTATCGTAGAGTCACTGTACTGAGATACACGTTCAAAGCTTTCGGAGACAGGATCCCCTCCCCTCCCTCTCCCCAGAATGACGTCGCTGGTCCACAGAACGCTGTTAATCTGACTGTAGATCTCCCTCGATGTTCCTCTTCTGGATCCAAGGTCGAGATTGAACTTGCGAATACTCAGGATTCGATGCCCCCGCAGGACGAACCCACGGGCGCTCAGAGTTCGTCGACGTCGACGGCCGATCCCGTCGCCCTTTTCTCTGATTTAGGCGCCACACCCACACCCACACCCATTCACGATTCCCTCCCATCTCCCTCGCCCACCAGACAAGACACTCCAATTCTTGTAGATCAAAGCGATGTGATTCCAAGTGAGTCCCTTGAAGGGTCACGACCGGCATCCCCTGTTCTCCACCGCCATTTCTCGGAAGGGCATAATGGGCGAGTTTTCCTCCTCGTGCGTTCCTTTTCGTTGCACATACAATACGGAACTGAACCATCTGCTATTCAGGTTGAGAAAACTCTTTTCTCCCTACCTCCCTCAATCTTTCAACATTCAGATTATTTCAAAGATATAGTCGCCAAACTCGGGCCATCTTCAGAATCCGACCCATTTTTTCTCCGTGATGTCAAAGCCTCCGAGTTTAGGTTCTTCCTTGGGGCTCTGTTTCCTCTGTGAGCATCACATCTTCTCCGATTGCGTTATCATCTGACTTGGTTTCCTTAGGCAATTTAACCCATGCGAGGCGACCACTCCCGCAGAATGGGCCTCGGTCCTAGATCTTGCCACCAAATTGTCGTGTAAATCTGTCTGTGATGCCGCAATCCATAAACTCGCAACGTTGGTAACATCACCTGTGGACAAACTTATTCTAGCACGCGAGTATGGCATATCGAAGTGGTTAGACGAGGCATATGTCACTCTTTGTCGGCGCCCTGAAGCACTGTCCATGGAGGAGGCTGAGAGATTGGGTACGGAGGACGCAACATTAATCTCGCAGAAGAGAGAGGAAGTTAGACTCTGGCCGACGTTGAGGGATCCGCGGAAAATCGCTGCTACCGTTCGAAACAGTCGCCGACGATCGTCCCGAACGAGAGGTGGCTTTGATGCTATCTTTCTCGACGAAGTCGATGATTGGGATCCGAGATTCATATCACCGGAAAGCGAAGCTCCAGGTGTATGCGCGTCGTATACCAATTTGTTCGCTCTCCGTCACGCGGACACCAGCAGTGCACCTGGTAAGTTAGCTCTGAAGTGCATACATGGCGGCAGCTGACACCTTTCCCTTGCAGTCAACTCTGGATCCCATACGATGGTGCCTGGCCCTTCCATGTCACGGCGTAGAACATCCGGAGTCAAGCAACGACGAGTTGTGTCTGCCCCTCAGATGACGAAGAAAGTGGTGGATTCTGACCCACCATGTGATCCGGACAAGGCTTTTGCTTATATGGGAAGTGAAATGACTGGGTATATCCCTGCAGGAGCATCTCGTCGTTTAGGGCGCAGGTTCTCGGAGGGTGTGTGTGGTCCAAAGACGTGAATTTTAGTTTGTGTGGCTGACCTTCGTTACTTTGCATAGGTGTTTAGTTCACAATAGGCGAATGATTGTCGAGACTGTTTCCATTGATTCCTTTCTTTTCCACCGGTATGTCGGGATTTGACCATCGGTTGTTTGTATCAAATAATCTTGTACTATGTTGACTCGTTTCCAACCTGCTCGTGTCGGACACTGACACCTTGGTGCTTCCTTTCCCTCTCTCGCCTTGAAATATATTTATGCCACAGATACATACCACAAAGGACTCACCACTACGCCGAAGAATCGCGAGCGGACCAATGGCGAGGTCGGATATAATTTGGCCTTGTTGTGCCAGCCACTTCGGAGGCAAACGCAACCAAATTCCTGGTGTCGATTATTGCACCTGAACATGGTGATCTTCGTCTTCCTTCACCCATTCCTCCTGTCGGAATTTTCAAATACCATATTGTCGAACTCTTGATGGCACGAAGTTCTCTGAGACTCGTGGAAGCTGCAAGTCCATTACCTCGAGATTCATCCTACGATCGTTACCCTGGCAACCTGCTGTGCATTTATGCTTCAGCCAAGATACAATCGTGCAGAGAGTACTAGAAACCACTCCCTCCTCGTTGTGCCCTCCTCAAAATGATCTGCGTGGCGTCGATCAAAACGTTGTCAGGCAACTGGACTTTGTCGACGGCGAAGGCAACAATTGTTTCTTTAATTGTACATAAAGGGCCGTGGTTCGATTGAAGGAGTCTTCAGGCTTCTGTGAGCTCGGTCAATGGCTTAGGATGCGACTTGATCGACCAGGACAAGACCCTACACACGCTTGCTCCCGGTTCCAAGGTGAGCTATCTACCTATACGTTGCGCTACGGCTGGCGTTCAAGCCTGATTCCCTCTCGTTCGGTTGAGCAGCTTTGGGTAACGGTGACTACTCCAACGAGGAGGTCTTCGAGTCTCTGGGCTGTCTCGAGACCCCTCAGCCGAAGCCTTTGAGACCGACAGTCCAAATTCTCTGTCCTGATCCTCTGGAAGTGGAGATCGAAAGCGACGACGAGGAGTTTGTATATACACCTACGACTCCAGAGCAGATTTCTGACATGGCCCGGATCGCCTTCGCGTCGTTCCCGCCTCCACCTCCTGGCCCATCACCTTTTTCCTTCCCACAGACCCCGACAAACTTCGCTCCTTCCTATCGGAGTGCTTCTAGCACTCCTAGCAGCGTTTCTAGCTTGTCCCCGAATGAAAGTCCCGTGACACCTGGTTATCCCAGCCACACTTTCGCGAATCAATGGCAGCCGTCTGGGTATACCGGTGGTTTCATGCCTACGCCCTCTGTTCGTTTTCATCCCTCCTTCAACGCTGGTTTCGTGTTTTTGCTCGTACGTTTCTCTCCTCCTTTCAGTCGACGTAGCTCAAAGCTGGATGTCGCTCAGGTTGAAAATAGTCTTTTCCCCCTTCCATCTCTGACCTTGGAAAGGAACTCCGACTATTTCAAGGCGACCCTCGCCAGCCGTGGCCCATCTTCCGAGTCCAATCCAGTCATTCTTGATGACGTCAAACTCTCCGATTTTGAGTTTTTCCTTGGGGCGTTGTGTCCTCTGTGAGTATCACGTCTTATTGGGCTGGATCTTTCTGATCGATCGATCTCAAGTCAATTTGACCCAATCACCACCTTTGAGGCATGGTCATCTGTTCTAGCTCTAGCCACGAAATGGTCCTTCAAAAGTGTTCGTTTCACTGCCATTCGCCACCTCACCACCATAGCGTCACCCATCGACAAGCTAGTCCTAGGACGACAATACGACGTTCTGGAATGGTTGCAGGATGCATACGTCAATATTTGTCAGCGTCCTGAAGCATTGAGTATCGAAGAAGCGGAGAAGTTGGGCTTGAAGGAGGCCATTTTGATTTCGCAGGTTAGGCAGGAGGTGAGGGTTTGGGCGAAGTTGAGGGACCCGAAGCAGATTGCCACCACCGTCAGGCGGGGTCTTTTGAACCTCTCAGAATCAGACGGAGGGAAGGGAGGGTTTACCGCCATATTTCCAGATGAACTCTCTGATGGAGTTCCATTGGTGGCATCCGCAGGCAGCGAGGCTTCGGGTGCTTACGCACCGTACGCTGACGCCTTTTTGGGACATTCTGCGGGCCGAGATGTACCTGGTACGTTATACCCACATCATTCTAAGGTCGTTACGCCTAATAATGGTTTCGCTTGACAGTTAAGTCTGAACCGCTGCCAGAGCCATCGATCTCCTCCATCTCGCAGCAGAGATCTACCAGACCCGCGAAGCCCCGAGCTGCTTCTGCTGCTCATACTTTGCCGACTGTGAAAGAAGAAGCCAACAACGGTAATGCTCCTGGGCCTACTGCCGATTCGGACAACCCTTTCGCTAGTATGGGATCTGGGTTGAGTGGGTACGCTCCTCCAGGCAAGGCTCGCTCTTCGAGACGAAAGGTCTGTTCGTTTGAGTTGTAATTATCCGTGCTGTCTCGCTGATGCAGTGCTTTGTGCTCAGGTTTCCCATCCCTAATGGATAGATCTTCAGTCAAGGTTGAACCACTGATGTCCGTATCTTCCTTTTGAGATCCGAAACCTCCCCATAGGGCTCTGTCGTCACCATGGCCGGTGCCCTTTCTTGAAATCTCATGTACCAGTGATTTTCAGGCCACATACACGTAGCCTTGTACCCTTATGTACATCATCGGCTCGCTTTCACTCAATCCCAACGCGCTCCTTAGCTAACTCACTGTATTGGACACTGCTGTTTCTGATTTCCCAGCCATTTCTTCGTTTGTTGTGACAATGAATATTCATCTGTAACCATCTATCCGACCTTGACGACTGAAAGATTCGTGCCTGGGCTTCTGGGATGGGTTGTCCAGCCAATCAGGAGCAGGGATATAGTTTGGCTTTGTTTGGCTTTGGAGGTTTAGCAATGGGCAGGAGCAGCTACAGCACAAGTTGGCCTTGTCGTGCCAGATGATTTGCCTTGCTTGTTCATGTCAAATGGGCCAGTCATTTTGGGACTCGTCGCTCGCTGACCATTTCTTCTTCTGGGAGCTGCGCTCTGCGCATCGGCACGAAGAGCACTTTCCACCCCTGAACTCTTTTATCTTCATTTGTTGCCTCCAGTGGGTCCACGGCCAGGCAGTTCCATCAGATGTATACGCAACCACTTATAGCATCATGTCTCTCATCGTCGCCACCCTTCGCTGATGTTTGATTGAATCCCCAACAACGCCTCCCCCTGCCTCTTGTTCTCCGTCTGACACTGCTGTGTATGTTCTGCGCGGCGATCTATCATGGTCAGGCAGCTATTTATGGCTGGTACAGGTCATAAACTAAGAATGGCAGTGTTAGGTGAGCTATGACTTCCTTTTAGCCGTATATAACCAGGGAGAGAAATGTCGATTGAAAACCCCGACTAGTACTCGTGAAGGGTTCTTCGACATGTCGTCAAATGTCCTTCAGGCGCTCCTGTTCCCGTCCGAAAAGCAGCACAAGCGGCAACTCGTCACCGGTGAGAGACTAAATCCGTTGACTGTGGTTATCGTAGAGTCGCGGCACTGAGATATAGTTTTGATAGCTTATGGAGACAAGATTCCCTCCCCGACCTCCCCCTCGCCTGTAGCTTTGCCGAATCCCGCCCCCGGGCGTCAGGTTGCTGTCGGTTTGACTTTGAATATCCCGCGTTGGTTCTCCTCTAGAACCAAGTTCGAGGATGAGTCCTCGAAGACTGGACATCCGACCCCCCCGCAGGACGTAGCCATCGACGCTGAGAGTACGTCGATGTCGACTTCTATTCTCTCCGACAACACCCTCTCTTCTTTCTATAATTCGGGCGGCACACCTACTCCCATCCGCAGTCCCCGTCTATCTACCCCAGACGCTATCGAGGACACCCCAATTCTCCCAGATCAAAGCTCCGCGATTACAATTCCATCCCTTGAAGGGTCTCTTCCTACATCCCCTATTCACGACGACGACCCCTCAGATGGGAATAATGGGCAAGTTTTGTTCCTTGTCGGTTTCTTTTCGTTGCATCATACAATACGGAACTGAAGCTTATCCGTCATTCAGGTTGAAGACACTCTATTCCCAGTGTCCTCTCTGATCTTTGAACACTCAGATTACTTCAAAGATATAGTCGCCAACCACTGGCCATCTTCTGAGTCCAACCCAGTTGTTCTCAGCAATATCGACGTTCCCGAGTTTGAGTTCTTCCTCAGGGTTTTGTCTCCTCTGTGAGCATTACATCTTTTGCTGGCTCTATTCTCCTTAACTCCGTTCCGGCAGGCAACCCAATGGGCGTGCAGCGATCACCCCCGAAGAATGGACCTCAGTCCTAGACCTTGCCACCAAATGGTCGTTTAAAGCAGTCCGTGACGCCGCAATTCACGAACTCGCAAGCTTGGTATCATCGCCCGTCGACAAACTCTTCCTGGCACGGAAGTATGACGTGTCGGAGTGGTTCGAGGAAGAGTGCAAATTGACATCTCCAGAGGATATTTCTGCCATGGCCCGAATCGCCTCTGCTTCGTTTCCTGCCCCACCTCCTGGCCCTTCACCTTTTTCCTTCCCACCGACCGCAACGAACTTCACTCCTTTCCATCGAGCACTTTCGACGCCCCTAGCAGTGTTTCTAGTTTGTCTTTGAGTGGAAGTTCGGCGACGTCGGGTTTCCTTAACGACACCTTCGCGAATCAATGGCACCCGTCGGGGTGTACTGAGGGGTTCGTGTCGACGCCCTCTGATCGTTATCGTTCTTCCTTTGACGCTGGTTTGATGTTTTTCCTCGTAGGTTTCTCCTCTTTTTTTCACTTCACATAGCTCAAGGTTGTACGTTGTTCAGGTTGAAAATCGTCGTTTTGCTCTACCCCGCTTGGTCTTCGAAAAGAACTCTGACTATTTCGAGGCAGTTCTCGCCAATCATGGCTCATCTTCCGAATCTAACCCAGTCATCCTCGATGACGTCGAAGTCACCGATTTTGAGTCCTTCCTTGGCGTGTTGTGTCCTCTGTGAGTATCACATCTTATTGAGCTGGATCTTCTTTCTGATCGATCCCTCAAGTCAATTCGACCCAGTCACTACCCCTGAAGCATGGCTGTCCGTTCTAACCCTAGCGACAAAATGGTCCTTCGATACTATTCGTTATACTGCAATCCGCGAGCTAACAACCATCATCTCACCCATCGACAAAATCGTCTTGGGAAGACGATACGACGTTCTGGAATGGTTGGAAGAGGCGTACCTTACTATTTGTCGGCGTCCCCAAGCATTGAGCATCGAGGAGGGGGAGAAGTTGGGTTTGAAGGAAGCGATTTTGATTTCGCAGGTTAGGCAGGAGGTGAGAACTTGGGAGAGGTTGAGGAGTCCAAAGGAAATTATCACCACCGTTAAGCAAAGTCTTTTGAAAAGTTGGGAGGGAGGGAATGGGCTGATTGCCATATTTCCCAACGAACTTTCCGATGGAGTCCCGTTGATGCTTTCGGGAGGTAGCAAGGCTTCTGGTGCTTATGCACCATACGCCGACGCCTTTTTGGGACATTCTGCGGAAAGAGATGCACCTGGTACGCAATATCTACGTCCTTCTAGATCGTTATGCCTAAACATGGTATCACTTGACAGTCAAGTCTGAATGGCTGCGAGAGTCATCGATCTCCTCCATCTCGCAGCAGAGATCGTCTAGACGCACGGAGCCCCGAGCTGCTTCTGCTGCTCATACTTTACAGACTATGAAGGAGGGGGCCAACAACGGTAATGCTCCTGGACCTACTACTGATCCGGGCAACCCTTTCGCTAGTATGGGATCTGGGTTGAGTGGGTACGCTCCTTCAGGCAAGGCTCGTTCTTCGAGACGGAAGGTCCGTTCGTTTGAGTTGTACTCACCCACCACTGTCTCTCTGATACGGTGCTTTGTGCTCAGGTTTCCTGTCCCTGATGTATGGTCATGTTTGTCCGAAGGTTTTATCACCAATCTCCATATCCTCCTCTGAGGTCTTCCCTACCGAATGTTCTCGCCATAAGCCTCTGTCTTCACCATGGTCAATGCCCTTTCTCGAAGTCTCATGTTCTACTGATTCTCAAGCCATATACATGTAGTGTGGCACAATTACCGTTTTCCCTATGTCCTAAGGATAATGGTGCATTGGTGCTCTTTGTTTGGATATTCCCGCTACTTTAGTAGTGGGTCTTGTACCGTCGTATACTTTACAGGCGCTCTGCCAGATTTTCGCTCGATTACAAAGCTGAGACATGTCTTTTGTCTGAGCTCCAAAACTCATGGGTGTTTCCGTGGACATCCTCATCCGTGCTCACCTACTACCATCCCCTTATCTCTGCCCATATCAAATCTAATATCCCTCCGTGGATCCTATCTACAGTATCTCATGGCGTCGACATCCTCCTCGACATACGGCAGCCACAATATTCCCTCGTCCAATCTCCTCGGGTGCTGGAGCAGTCATTAATTTCCTTTGCCTCAGGTCCTATCGTTGTTTACACACTGGGAGGCATTTATCAGTCAACCTTTCCCCTTTCCGTGACTCAATTACGAGGAGCCGACATCCTTTTGGGACGTGACTGGTTTGATTCGTGTCAGTCGGGTCTCATACTTCATCGTAGTTCGTGTAGGTCGAACTGCCGTTGTGGTATACTATTTGTTCTTCATATGTATTTGTTGTTTGTGCCATCGTCCAATGGCTGTTGTTTAAGAGCAAATCTGGTATGCATTCCCAGAATTTGCTAAGTACCATCAAGACGTGTACGTGAAAACTGCTAAACACTGGTAGCGGGCCCTTGCCGCACATGCGGCCTTTCGCGTTATTTGTACTGGATGACCTCTTAAACGTCCACTGATGTGGACACGATGTCAACTTTACAATAACCCACAAGCTGCTGCACGAGCCTGCATCGTGGCCGGTCATGTTCTCATCCATTGTTGTTATTCAATTGTCGTTGGCTTACAATGAATACCATCCATCATTGACTTTAGTTGACAGCGGGCAACGCCTCGTGCCTGCTGTTCTAGACTGACGTGCCCAGCCAATCAAGAGCAAGGATATAATTTGGTTCTGTTTGGCCTTGGAGGTTTGGCGACAAAGGAATTGCTAAGGAAACAACAGAAAGGAAGCTTGAAATAAGATGCAAGGGCGAACAAGGCGGTCGCACCTCTTATTCTCCAACCACCACCATCGGACGCATCTGTACATATTGTTCATCTATTCTCCTCATATGACTACCATGCAATCCGCTCCCTTCACCTTCAAGTTGCCTGTGAATTACCCGAAAAGCATGGTTGGACCTCCTGCCACGGATCGTCCTTGGCAACCCGTGACCAGTCCCAATGGGATCCACACTGATTCGCACAACGTTTCCAACACAAACCAAAAGGTCGAGGGCGAGGCAACTGCACTGAGGGCAGAAGAGTGCTCAGACAGTCCAGATGAAACTGCAGGCAGTCGTCTGGATGTTCCCTCCCTGCCTGGCCATGCCGACGCGTTACATAAAGATGGATCTCCACCTCCATTACCTGAAGAGTCGACCACCTCGGCACCAGAGGCTCAACTGAATCTTTTGTCGCATGAGAGGGACGACATGTACTTCAACGACAGAAGTGTGTTTTTCCGCGTGGGTTTTCGCCCTCAATCTCTATTGTCGTTGAATTATTGCTAAACTTGACCGACATAGGTTGAGAATAAGCTATTCAAAGTCCCCTCGTATTTCTTCGAACGAGACTCGACGTATATGAGGACTTTGCTGGCTGAGCACGGTCAATCTTCAGAATCCCATCCAATCGATCTCGAACAGATCACGGCTGTTGACCTTCGCCGTTTTCTTGGGATGCTCTACCCGATGTACGTGACCCTGTGTTATCCTTCGTTTCACACCTGATTTTCGAACCAGTCGATTTGACAAACATTCCGCCACTACCATGGAAGAATGGGTATCTATACTCGTTCTATCAACCACTTGGGGCTTTAAGTCGATTCGCACCGTCGCCATCCGAGAGTTGGTCCCGCTCACCTCGCCAGTCAAGAAGATTGCCTTGGGACGCAAGTACGACATCAACCATTGGCTCAAGGATGCTTACCATGCCGTTTGTGCTTGTCCAGAGGCATTATCTATGGAGGAGGCTGAACTCTTGGGTTTGCAAGAGTCCGTCAACATATCAAAGGTCCGACAAGACCTCAGAGTTGGAGCGACTTTAGTGGATGGACTGGTGAGGGACAGCTTCGTGGATTACTATCTGTTGAAGAAGAGCGACTCGAAGATGCCTCCGGTCATCAAACCAGTGGTCAAGCCAAGTAACATTGCCACCGGTCCATCAGAGGACCCCAAGGCGGACCCTTCTCCCGCTCAGGGCTTCTTGAGTTCTTGCCCACCGCTGCCTCCCTTTACCACTAGTAAAGGTACGTACTCCAGCGCCATAAGTAATCCATCATATTCTCAATCGAATATTTCAGAGACGGCAAATGCTGCAACTAATGATCTTGCTTCCAATCCCGACCTTGCAGGCCCGTCAAGGACATCCAGCGGCACGACATCAAGAACGTCGACATCGACACCTGGGGTTCATCCCTTCATAGCAGGGAAGACGGCACTCGATGCCGCCGGAGCTCTATTCTCAGCCCCATCTGCCCCCTCCAGCTTCTTCCCAGCACCACGTCAGTTGCTCCCCCAATCAGTCTTTTAAAATCGCTAACTGTTTTTTATGTCCAGCTACCCAGAGTGTTCCGCCAGTGAAGAATGGCTCAGGGTACCCGTTCAGTTGCTTTTCAGAAAAGAACCCTGCCAATCCTAGTATTACTTTACAGTACAACGTGATCTCTTGCCTACCCCACTATCGTGGAACGTCATTCGAGGTCTGTTTCTCGCTTTCAGCAGATTATTGCGACTGATGGCTAGCTGTAGGAATTGCGCGTTCAAGATTATGCCCAGGGACGCAAGGCTGCGACAATTTTTAGGGCGTGAATGGACGACCGTGAAGATTTAAGTATATATGGGACTCTGTATCTGACACTTTTTTTATTTGGTTCTGCTGTCCATGCCATCTGCTAAGTATCCTCTCGTGCTACTATTATTGTAGAAACTCGCTCATACCACTTGTAATTGACGCGCCCGATATTCACCATCGTTTGGGGACGGAGACCCGTCTGATGATGCCTTGCGTATATGTTGGTTATGAACGGATGCTAGTGTGCGAACGCCGAGTCACCGAGAGTCTGAGCTTTGAACCAGACGTTCAAGACCGCCAAAATGTAAGTCCCCGTTGGTCCGTGCCCGATATCACCCGATGCCACTGTAACATATACATACATATACAGCTCAAAGGCTCATACTCAACCCTGTTTCCACCATCCACGACAATGGGCACCTAGCTGAAGTTTCTAGTGGTGACCAATCCGCCTCTCAAAGTACTTTCTCGTCACGAATCATGTACAACTGCCTGCTCCAGGTGCTTTTCGATGAACGGAGAGTTGATCTTCCATTTTCTCACTGACCACCTTATCCGGTGAGTCAGCTTTTACTTGAGTTTCGGCATTCCGAAGCTGCTAACCACACTTCCCCGCGCAACGTGCAGATGGGCCACGAGGCTGGACATGGATGTGAAGGACCTATATGCGTCTGCTACTTGACATGCGTCCAGCCTTTATTTAGCTCTCGCCCACGGATTGTCCAAGTCGATCAGCTCTAAATTGCTCCTAATGGAAACCGCCATGTCCACCTCTCAGGGCGCGACGACTTCGGTGGGCTCATCCTCTGTTGGGGATGGTCTCTATCAAAGCGCGCATCAACATCTATCCGACGCCCGCCCGACTCATCAAAATCTTGATGGTGGAGGAAACCTACAGATCGTGGGTGATGAGGATCAGACCTCAGACGATGATTTAAAGAGTCCAAACGAAGACTTGCAGTCTTACGTGGATCTTCACTTTGGCGACTATAAGAGCCCTTCAGCGTCGTTCAACCCAGCCTCTGCTCGCATTGCACTCTTCCCGAGCGTTGACTCCGCGACGCCATCTGTTGTGCCGAATGCGTCTCCCAGTCATCGCCGAGTGAGAGAGTCCCCATCAAGACTGCCTTCACTTGCTCCAGACGCATCCCAGCCCGGCGGTTGCGCTTTGATGTCAGGGCCTTCTATTTCCTATGAGAAAGACGAACAGTTTTATTTTAGCGACAGAAATGTCTTTTTCCTCGTGAGACCCCTGCGTGTTCAGCACGCGAGCGAGAAACTGACTCTACAACTCTGACATAGGTCGACCGTCGACTTTTCAAGGTTCACTCGTTTTTCTTCGAACGCAACTCGGCCTATTTCAGGACGCTACTGAGTGAGAATCGGCAATCTTCCGATTCCAACCCAATCCTCCTCGATGACGTCGCCGCAGTCGACTTTCAGCGGTTTCTTCGAATGTTGTACCCCACGTGAGTGATATCCTCCTCTATTCTACTCTTCTGCCCTCAAATTCAAGCAGTCAATTTGACAAACATTCCGCCATCACCAAGGAAGAATGGGTATCTGTGCTCCTTCTAGCAACTGCTTGGGACTTTACCTCCATCCGCACCGTAGCCATCCGAGAACTAGTCTCTTGTACTTCACCAATCGACAAAATCGTCTTGGGACGCAAGTACGACATCTCCTACTGGCTCAAGGACGCTTATATTGCGGTCTGCACGCGCCCCGAAGCTTTGACTGTAGAAGAGGCTGAGGATCTGGGGTTGAAGGAATCGATCAATATTTCCAAGGTGCGGCAGGATATTAGAGTAGGAGCAACTCTAGTGGGAGGACAGATGGTCGGGGGCTTCGTGGGCCACCATTTGCTGAAGAGCCCAGGCTCGGAGACGGCACCAGTAATCAACTCAGCATCGCGTTTCGAGCCTTCTCTCGTTGGCCCGCCGTCCAGAAACAGTGGTACGAGCTTGATTACGATTAGTCACCCACTAGTATAACTCCGGTTTTTCAGGTTCAATTAATGCCATTAATAATGTTTTTACTACCTCGGCTACCGCTACATCAGCATCCCCGGCGGGTACTGGCTCGGTCGGCAGAGAGACATTTGGTTTCGCCGCCCCCGGGCCCGGGTTTGGACAACTAACCAACAAGCCGCCCGAACCGTGGAGCCTTTGCTCCGTGCCAAGTGGGTGATTATGGTCTCTGATTTCCTTCAAGTTCCTCACGAATTTATCCTACTTCCAGATGGACAGAACTCACCCCCACTCCGGGACGGTACAAGCCTTCCATTGCGTTGCTTTTTGGAGACGGACGCCGAGAATCCCCGAAGAACGCTACTGTACCAGTCGATTAGTTGCATGCCTCACTATCGTGTGTCATCCGTGGAGGTCTGTTTGGTTCTTATCATCTACGTTCGCGTCAAATAACTAGTATCATTCAGGAGCTCCGCGTTCAAGACTATGCTCAAGGTCGTAAAACCGCCCCAACTTGACACTCGCTTGTACATTCCGTATCATTCCAACTTCTCGTCTTGTTTTCTGGGGTGAAGTTTCCGCAATGCGCATGGGTCCATGTTGTTCACCTCACCTTTGATGCAACGAAGTAGAAACATTTCTGACATTCTGTCCGGTCTCGAGATCAGCCCCTGCGCCGGCTTTGGAATGCGCCTCGTCCCCTTCATTGAATCGACGGGGTCATATCTCAGGACAACGGATAACCCGGGTGCTTGATATAGCTGGCTCTCCCAGGTCCTGTTGTAATCATCTTAGCCTTGGACAACACCACTGTTCTACAACATGAACCCTTCAGATGCAGATCTCCAGGCTCTGCTCAATTGCCCTGATGCCATCCACAAGCTCATAGCGGAGGCAAATCGTCGGGTTTCACCTCAGTCAGGGCAAGGTGTGGTCGGTCAAGATTCAAACCACCCATCTGAAACCGCTTCGAAGGCTCGTGATCCTGTGGTCCCATCCAAAGAGCAAGCCGACGAAATCGGCCGGTGGACGTCGGGGAGTTTGTCGAAGGTCCCCACCAGCGACTACTATAACTTCGAGGATGGGAATGTCCTTTTCCTAGTATGTCCACACCCCTCCGAGACCAGTCTTCATATTACTGATGGTCTCAACTAATAGGTCGAGAACACCCTCTTCAAAGTGCACGCCTTTTTCTTTCAGCGAGATTCGTCTCGCTTCAAGGACTTACCGTCTAAAGCGGTCTGCCCTTTAACTAACCCGATCCACTTGGATAATGTCACCAGCGTCGACTTTGAGAGATTCCTTGGAGTACTGTATCCAACGTGAGCGCATTAGCCTTTCTGTTTCTCAACTTCTCGAACTGGTTGCCAGGTGTTTCGACGAACATAATGCCAAGACTGTGGAGGAATGGAGTTCGATTCTAACGCTCGCCACTCAATGGGGTTTCTCCTCAATCCGCACTCTCGCTATCAGAGAGCTCAGTGGCGCTGCCTCCCCGGTTGATAAGATCGCCCTCGCCCACAAGTTTGATGTCCCAGAGTGGCTGAAGGACGCCTACGTAGATATATGCGGACGCAGTCACACCCTCGCCTTGGAAGAAGGTGAACGACTGGGCTTGCCAGAGGTGATAAAGATCTCGGAGGCCAGGGAGCTCATGAGATGCCGACTAGGGTCCGCAAGACGTCAGGACTTGGTGAGAATCGTCGGAAGGATCTTCTACCCACAAGAGGAGAAGATTCCCGACCCTCCGACTCATCAAGACTTCAGCAGCTCCGAGCCCACCGAAGGGGTAGAGGGTGATACCTATTTGGGTTTCATAGCGGAGGGCGGCAAGCCAGAAGAGAATGTGCCTTTGAATGGCGGTCAAGACGGACAAGACTCCTCTGACCAGAAGGAACTGGTGGGAGGGCACTACGAGCCCACCAAGGGGGTAGAGGGAGATACCCATATGGGTTTCATAGTGGAGGGCAGCAAGTCGGAAGAGCAAGTGCCTATGAACGGCTGTCGACATGGACAAGACTCCTCTGACCAGGGGAAACTGGGTGGGGATCCTGCGATGGGCCTCAGTAAGGCCGCCCGTAAGAGACACGACAAGTTGAAGAGACTAGCTGCTGAAAGAAAATTGTTGTAGAACTAGTAGTCGGGGGATCTGCGGATGTATGCTATAATTGAGTTTGTAAGTCTACAATGAGCCCGAGTACGCCCATTGTCTCGTTTGTTCGCAGACTGTCGGGACGAAGTTGCGTCCTCCCTTGCACTGGCAGCGCAATACCACGGCAAGAGAATTTGAAGTAGCGATGAAGCCGAAGTCAATGATTATAGATCTAGGTGAAGACGATATCGGACCAGACAACAAAACTTGAATACATTACATGATAATACAAGAAGGTTTCTTCTTCAGCCCTGTTGGCTTCTCAGACTTCCGCTTGATGTTCTGAAGTTGTCGCTCCCGTTCGGCATGTTCCAGCTGTCGTCGAGCGTATATCTCCTGCGCCTGTTGATCTTCTTCCGCTTGTAACTGCCTTGCCAGTGCCTGACTACAAATCCAAGCATCAGACAACGACACCTCGCGAAGAATATTGGGACAAGGAAATACTCACTCTTCAGGATCGACGGGCGGGTAATTCTGCGCTTCGATCGCAGCCAACGCCGACTCCGCCGTGTGCCCAGCAAAGTCCCCACCAGCAGGGCTGGACTGAAGAAAATCGGAATCTACAAACGTCGATGCACTTCCTTCGACATCTTCTAATCGTTCCCAAACGACGGACGGTTCGTGTAGGAAGACGTGATCTGTTACGAGAGTATACAGTCGGGCGTCGTCTCCTGCGGATTTGTAGAGAACTGAAAGGTGGGATCCGCGGAACAGCGCGGTTAGGGAACCTGGGTCGAGGGCTTGGGCCAGATGGAAGAGACCTTGGTATGTTAATTGGGATTGAGTGCCGTCCAAGAAGTTGCGAATGACCATAGCTGTCATTTGCATGCAATCAGGACCAAGCTCTACCCCATCCCAACGCACATGAAGAGTGAAGAGCAGAACGTACCGTCTTGGACTTTGCCCATATCCTCTTCCGTCAACACACGAGTAGGACTACTCGGACTGCTTGCCCCAGCTCCCCACGTCGTTTCCTCGTCACTCATTACAAGCTGGCCTTTGGAAAGGTGATCGGCTTCTACTAAGAGATTCACAGATGTGTCGTAGTCCTCCGTTTTGGAAAGGACTTTGTATTCCAGACTATCTGGATCAACTAGCCATCCATGGACGAGTTTGATCCCCGCTTGCTCGAAGAGTTTGAGTTCGCCACCTGAGCCTGCTGGTCGGAAGGATGTGGCTCCGGTGAATAAGGGGTTCAGGTCCATACCCTCTATGGACCACGATTGTTAGTTACGACGCGTCTGTTTGGACGACACGACACAGGAAGGATGCACGTACTGGTGGTCTTGGGCATATAAGTCAGAGCCGCCGATATATCAACGTCTGAACAGTTCTTCAACAGATAATCCGCCACCAATTGCGACAGCAGTTCATAAGACACGGTCGTTCGATCCAAAGGCAAGATTTGGATATCTCCTCGTAAGATCAGGATATTGCCTTCCCAAAGCCCAATTGAACGCGTATCAGATCCTTCGAGTCCACAACTAGAAAGTGAAGGAGTTCATACATATTGCGATGAACGAACATGGGCTGCCAAATGACTATCCAGGTGAGTTGGTGATGGATGAGCGTGGAAGAAATGAGAAGTGGTCGACTAACCCATTGAAATTCTGGGTAATTATCCTTCGTGGTGTTCGGGCATCTCCTTGACCGTAGTGAATCTCCTTCAGATACCAGACATCTTCTCTGGAGGAGCGTGTTACTTGTTTCTGAGACATGGGTAATTGGCGGGCAGTTGGGTATGAATGGGTTCAGAGGGGGATTCGGAGGTAGTACGGCGGGTCGTACCCAACTTAGATCACTTCTTGTACTCGACGCTTGCACTGGTTCCCGCAGCGGCCAACCACGACGGGTAACAACGCCGGACTGTTCTATGAAATCGTCCGAGCCGAATCTACTTATGAGTCCTTGAACGAGGTCCACCATGCTCTTTCCTTCATCCTGACCACTCGATACCGCGACGAAATCTGTCAGAATGTTTCCCTCGCCTTTCACTTATAGCAATAACAACACCCCTCTGACATTGATCGAACTCCGCATGCGAACCCTCTCTGGTCAAATTCGCGACAAACCACAATGGTGGGAGAAGGTCCACGACACCACGATCACGTCCAAGTGGAGGAGTGAAGCCATCGCCCAGGACGCGATACTGGTGGATGAGTTGTGGGGGGGTGAAAAGGCGAAGGATGACGGATCGGGTGAAAAACGCTGGCCCAAGGATAAGATTAATGACGCGCAGTTGGATTGCATCTTTGAGGAACTGAAGTGGTTTGCAACCCAGAGGGACGAGCAAACCGGCATCCAGGTGACGAACTTCGACCAATAACCTACCAGAGACAACCAGCTAACGCGAAATCATCCAGGAAACCATGATTCCAAAAGTGTATCATTCCACGGCACTCATTCCGTCGTACCTGAAATCCGCCTTGATTAAGGCTGCTTCGAACCTGGAAAGTGTCGATCCACAGGAGCAAGATTGGCATCCTGGCTCCAATGGCCAAGTTCTCGACCTCGTACATCCCTCATTGTACTGTCTTCGCATCGACGACTCCCTGATCCTAAAAACCCTCGAAGACGGTTCCAAGACAACCTACGTCTCTTCACTGGAGAACTACGAAGCTCTTCGTCCGGACCTCGACACAAACACATTTGCCGCCTCGCAGCAGCATCAATGGTTGCCAACTGACTTCAAGGTCTCCGCAGATGGCCAAGTGGAGCCACTAGGTTATATCAATAACCTTCATACGATCGATCAGAAACCACTTTACGAGATCATCCCGTCCGTCCTCCAAAGATTCATCCCCTTGTTCGAGAGGGTATTATCAGATTCTGCCGGTCCTGATCGACCTCTTGCCGTTGACCCCGACACGAGTACTTGGTATGACCACATAACCGTGGAGCAGCCTGACTATGAGGAACTTGGCTACGAGAGGTGGAATAAAGCCTATGTCGAATGGAATGCAGAGCATTATTGGCCTTACATCCCCGATCCATATCCCTTCTCTCCACCTCTCCCCGACGAAAGAATAGCATTCGAACTCAAAGGCCAAACCGTACAAGTAATTGTCAAAATGGCGAACATCGTGCTCACGCCCGACAAGCCAAAGTACCCCGGTGGGTCATGGCATGTCGAGGGCATGGAGAATGAGAGGATAGTAGCGACGGGGATATATTATTATACCTCCACGAATATATCCGAGTCGAAACTTGGGTTTCGCACTGCTATCGGCGATGGCACCTCAGATTGCATGCTTCCTTACCAGCAAAGCGATAGCAAAGGTTACACGGTTGCTTTCGGGATCACTCGAGATGGCGCGCTGAACCAAAAGCTTGGTTCCGTCATTGCGAAGGAGGACAAGTGCTTAGCCTTCCCCAACATTTATCAGCATCGTGTCGCTCCCTTCGAGTTGGTAGACGCCACAAAACCAGGGGTTCGAAAGATCCTTTGTTTCTTCCTGGTCGACCCGACCACCAAGATCTTGTCGACTTCCGACGTACCTCCCCAACAACGGCGGTGGTATGAGGACGAATTGGCGAAGATTCCGGCGTTGTTGAATTTGCCTGTGGAATTACAAGATATTATCAAGGATTACACATTGGCCGAAAAAATCACTCTGGAGCAAGCTCAAGAGGAGAGGGAGCTATTAATGGAGGAAAGGGCGGGTTTTCAAGTCGAACATAATGAGAAGGTCTTCGAGATGCAATTCAACATGTGCGAGCACTGAGATCCTTTTCACATCGAGTCTTGTACATCCTATACTGAGATCACTTCTTTATCTCCACCGCTGAATATGACTGGCGTCGACCATTGAACCAAGGGAAATTCTGGCCAGTTTCTCGAGCACGATGTAGGGCACGTTGGCGAGTGTGCCGTACAGCACTCGCGAGGCGTCGGAATCCAAGGGCAGCGACGCATTTGAATCCGATTTAGAGCAGGATAACGTGGAAAACAACAGAGCGGATGTGTTAAAAGTTGCCGATGGCCACTTCCTTCTTACCCTCATCTTCTTCATCAGCGACCTTCGGACCGAACTCGACCACTTTATATCTGGGTTTTCCTTCTCTTTCATCTGTGGGGCTCAATGTTTCAGAACCCCACTCTCATTCTCTGTGCATCTCTAACGCAATCGTTGCCGTAAGTACCACAACTTGAGGCAGCGCAAAAGTATCGTGGCGCACCCCCTGACCTTAGGAATGACGATGCTCCACTTCCCCACATTCTTTCCTCTTTCACACCTCCCATTAGCCGGTCCGTTTGTGAGGACAGCAACGAATATCGCAGTGACTTCGTTTCACCACGTTCTGGAATATAAGTAGAGGATGGAGCTCTTGGTTTCTGCATTGCCGAGCTATCCTGCTTTCGAGATGGCTGTGCGACGCGTGCAGACTTTCTTTCTTGCTGCAGCCGTCGGGGCTAGCACCGTATCTGCGTATGGCTTTCCCGACTGTACCAGTGGGCCTCTCGCAGGCACCACAGTTTGCGACATGACGCAGGATGCCGTTACTCGTGCACAAGCGGTTGTTGACCTCTTTACGGTTCCGGAGCTCATCAACAATACCGTGAACGGCTCACCAGGCGTGCCTCGCCTTGGCCTTCCCGCGTATCAGTGGTGGTCGGAAGCGTTGGTACGTTTCGCTTCTGCTTTCGAAGGGCCCTTGCACGAATGCTCACATTTATTCTACATAGCACGGAGTCGCTCAGAGCCCAGGCGTTAACTTCTCTACCTCTGGCAACTTCAGTTATGCCACGTCGTTCCCCCAACCCATCCTTATGGGCGCTGCATTCGATGACGCCTTAATCCTGCAAGTCGCCACCGTAGTCGGTACCGAGGGTCGTGCCTTCAACAACTTCGGGAGGGCCGGTCTCGATTTCTGGACTCCCAACATCAACCCTTTCAAAGATCCTCGATGGGGTAGAGGTCAAGAAACCCCAGGCGAGGATCCATACCACATCGCCCAATACGTCTACAACCTCATCCAAGGTCTCCAAGGTGGCCTCGATCCAATGCCCTACTTCCGCGTCGCAGCCGATTGCAAACATTTTGCAGCTTACGACATGGAAGATTGGAACGGCAACGTTCGTTATGGTTTTGATGCCATGGTCACGCAACAAGACTTGAGCGAGTTTTATTTACCCTCGTTCCAAAGCTGCGTGAGGGATGCGAAAGTCGCGTCCGTCATGTGCAGTTATAATGCCGTCAACGGCATACCTTCGTGTGCGAACACGTACCTTTTGCAAGACGTTTTGAGGGATTATTGGGGTTTGGGTCCGGATCGATGGGTCACTTCGGATTGTGATGCCATTGGAAATATCTACACGCCGCACAACTATACTGCGACTTATGCGGAAGCTGTTGCTGATGCGTTGTTGGCTGGAACGGATCTCGATTGTGGAACGACATACTCTACCTACCTGCCGGAAGCCTACAATCAAAGTCTTATCAACGAAGGTAACCTCCGAGCAGCTCTGACTCGTCAATATGCTTCCCTCGTTCGGTGAGTTTTCAAGATCTTAAGCGTCTTCGTGACATTTTGACTCACATCGTTCACAGGCTTGGATACTTCGATCCCGCGGACGTTCAACCTTACCGTCAGTTATCCTGGAGCGATGTGAATACTCCCTCCTCCCAAGCGTTGGCCTACACGGCTGCTGTGGAAGGTATCGCCCTGCTCAAGAACGACGGAACCCTCCCTCTCAGCTCCTCCATCAAAAATATCGCCCTCATCGGACCCTGGGCAAACGCCACCCGTCAAATGCAAGGGAACTACAACGGTATCGCTCCCTACCTCATCAGCCCACTCATGGCAGCCCAAGCGGCGGGATACAATGTCACCTACGTCTTGGGTACCAACATCACATCGAACGATACCAGCGGTTTCGCAGCAGCAGTTGCTGCAGCGAAGGCTGCGGATGCGGTTATTTATGCCGGGGGTATTGATTTGACTGTGGAGGCGGAGGCTATGGATCGCTACAATATTACCTGGCCTGGGAACCAGTTGGATTTGGTGGCGGAGTTGCAGATGCTTGGGAAGCCTCTGATCGTCGCTCAGTTTGGCGGTGGCCAGATTGATGATAGCGTTCTCAAGAACAACGCCTCAGTAAGTCCTCTCTTCGTTTGGCTTCTATCATGAACATAGCCTGACCACCCCCAACCGTCACAGGTCAACGCCATCGTTTGGGGTGGTTATCCTGGTCAGAGTGGCGGCACTGCTCTTTTCGACATCCTCACCGGCAAAGTCGCACCAGCTGGTCGTCTACCTATCACCCAATACCCGTACAACTATGTCAATGAAGTTCCCATGACAGATATGACCCTCCGGCCAAGCGCGACCAACCCAGGTCGTACCTACAAATGGTACTCTGGTACTCCCGTTTACGCCTTCGGTACTGGATTGCATTACACCACCTTTTCATACGAGTGGATCAAGGCGCCAGCTAGCACCTACTGCATCGAAACCATTGTCTCACAAGCGCAAGCGACCTCAGAATACTTGGACAAGGCGATATTCGATACGTTTGAAGTCAACGTTAAGAACACCGGTTCAGTCGTTTCGGACTACGTCGCTCTTCTCTTCGTCAACGGGACGTACGGACCTGCTCCTTATCCCAACAAGGCACTCGCCTCCTACAACCGTCTTCATAGCATTCCCAGCAATTACGGATGCGCTACGGCGTCATTGACGGTCACGCTCGGATCCATCGCCCGAGCAGACAGTTATGGGAATATGTGGATCTATCCCGGATCGTATGAGTTCGCCCTGGATACTGCAGGGGAGCTGATGGCGACATTCGAATTGACGGGTAACGCCACCCAGATTACATGGTGGCCTCAGGATCCCACTGCCCCGTTGTGATGACAAGGCGGGAGCATTATGGACTACTTCACATACACTGATTCTGGGGTATCCGTAGTCATAACAAAAGCGCATGTATCATCACTGTATCATTGGACTTGCAGTGTTAAAACTCTTATCCATCCTCGCATGAGTGTGAATCCTCGACGAGGATTGCGTTTCAAGAAAGTCGCGCAATTCGCTGGGATCCGGAGTCGTAGAAGTACACGGAGAACACAACGAGCTGACCATCAACACTTCGCCTTCATCTTGTTCCTACACCACCAATTATACTACCGAATGACTCAAACATCCTCAACCAGTTCTCTTCACGACATACCTCTCCCAGCTCGGGTAGACAATCGTCTCTGAAACCATCTTCCCTCCCTTCCTCCTCATCCAACCGGAACCTTGAGCTTTACCCTTCCCCATCCCTAATCCAGCATTCACATGACCTTTTCCATTGGAACCGCCATTGGCTGTCGCTCCATTCGCGTTACTGTTGGAAGCCACCCTCCCAGGATTCCTGGGAACAAAGAAAGAATCGACGGGCATGTCGATAGTCATCGGTGTGAGACTGATCTTGAGTTTCCGGTCATCTGCCTCTGTTCGCGCGAACGGGAGGGGTTTGAGTGGTTTAGACTTTGGAATCCGAAGATAGTCTAGACTATTGCTCGATCCGTTCCCACTGAACGAGGATGAAGCCGAGTGCGTTGGGTGGAATGACGATGATGACGATGAAGAGGGAGCGAACGACGATGAGGATGAGGACGGCATAGAGGAAGAAGAAAATGAAGAGGAAGACGCCTTTTGTGGAGTCGGATCTGGAGGTAACAACGATATAAGTTCGGCCAGAGCTTCCGTATTATTCGGCTGGATCTTCAACGCTGCTCGATAGTCTAATACCAACTTTACTTAGTGTCTGGTGAGCTACTCCGCAGAGACGAAATGTAATTCACCTTTGACAGCTTCATCCGTCTTGCCTTGCATAGTCCTCGCTTTCGCCCTCCTGAAAAACCCTTTCCCACTCTTGTGTTGATTTAGAGCAGCATTACATGCATTCTCCGCCTCCATCCATCTGTCAAGTACCTCGCGTCAACCGACGAGGCTTTTTCGGGGACGTAAATGATGTTATACAGACTTTTGTATCTTCAAATACGCTGCTGCTATGTTGAGTTGATAATGAGGCATTTCTGGTTCGATCTCGTGTGCGGTTTTGTAGAATTGGATGGCGAGTTCGTATTCTCCCTGACGGAAAGCAGAGTTACCCTGTAACGTGTGATGAGAAAGTAGAATTCGGGGTAACATTCGTCACGCAGGGAAGATGTTGGTCCGGAGCAAGACGACTTACAAGCTCTTTGGCTTTTTCAGCTCTGAGATATCGCCATTCCATCAGCTCACCAATGGTCATCTCCGGGTCAATGCCATCATCACATTCCTCAGGCTCCAGAGCGCTAAAATCGAGGTCCAAATCCCACACGTCCTCTTCTTCTTCGGTCTCCCAACCGAACACACCAGCACCTGTACCAACCATCAGGAGGTCACCCGTCCGTTCAATACGAGAGGCTTACCTCTCCCATCCCATTCCCTCTGTTTCCCAGGTCTAACGCCACTCTCTTCCTCGTCCTCTCTAACCGTTTTTTCACAAACTTCTCCAAGATGATCCGTCGAACACCCACAATTACACCACTTGGTCGTCAATTTCTCCCTCAAAACCATTCCATATCCCCTAACATCAAATTCTCTCGCAACTCTCCACAAAGTCTGACATATCCTCTCATAGCCCAATTTAACCTTTGTTCGCCATTCATTGGTGTCCCATTGCCCGTTTGTAGGACTTGAACCAGTAAGCGAAGCCGCGAGGGAGGAAGGCGAGAGTGCACCAAATTTGAGTTCGCAAGCATCCTCAAGTGCTTCGATACCTTCCGTCAAAGGACCCAAATGGGGAGGTCGTGCGAACGACGCAGCAGGCATAGCTTCCAACATATCAAGATGTGCCTTCAACGCAGGGAAGTAAGGCAACAACCGAAGGGAGTGCAATCCACGTTTCCGGCAGATGGACACATTGTTGGACATGGCCTGTTAATGAGGCGTAAATCTCTCGGTAAATAAAATAATAAAAAAAGAGGCAAGAGGCCACTGACAAAGTGCCTGAGAGCGGTATATGACCACAATACACTCTTGGTCGCAACTCTCTCCCCCGCCTGCCTCAAGTCCATCCCAATACAAGCTCTGAAGAAATCCTTGATATCGTCACAGTCCGAATTAGCCGCCACCCAACCCGGACCTCCCACACTCAAACATCGCATCACAAAGGTTGGCAAATGTACGAGGGCGACACTATACAGATGAGTCGAGAATAGGCGAGCGATGTCTTGCTCGTAGCGAATCAATAGGATGCGAGCTATAGCGCGTTCGAGCTGGGAAACTGCGGTCATGGCTTGTGAGATGCTGCGATCGAGATGAGGGTCAGGATTCCTGTGATCTTTGCTATGGTGGTGATGATGTCCTCCACCACCGCTATTGGCATTGTTACCACCTCCATTCATGGCCGACGATTTCTTTTGAGGACCAGAGGCAGACCTCTTTTTGACATGTGAGTACTTGGCAGGCATGGCGGTAAGCACGTCGAGAGAGAGCGGTGTAAAGGCTTTTTATCGAGAAATCAGGCGTAGCAAGCGCCTAAGCGGGCCAGCTACAAGTAGGTAGGCAGTGTAACACGCGGACGGCCGAGGAAGCTCTGAGTGTAGAATAGCAGGGTATAGCAGGGCGCTTGATTTCCAATTTCGTCCGATCAGGTCTTGTTGGTGCTCGTCACCCGAGACCCGCAGTTGAACAACTATAAAGCAGCCAGAAAGTGGATAAATCCACCAGAATAACGAGGACAACGAGCAAGTCGGAGTACAAAGTGGCCCAGCAGACAACGGCCTCGACACCTCCCATATTCCGTGCGAAATGACCGTGTGACCACCGACCCTCCAACCAACTCTCTTGGCGGAAGGCTGACTCAAAGGTGGGCGCCTATCCTTCATACTTGCATAAACGCTGAGATACGAGACCTGGTATCACTGACTCATGACACACGGATAACAATCGAGGCGATGTACGCAAATGAAGCAGGCGCCACAGCTCGCATGAGCTGCCGACCCGAAAAAGCAAACCTCCTCCTCCTCAAACAACGTTAACCCACTCCACCCCAAACCCTACTTGACACACAAGAACAACAACCCCCTCTTCGCCTTCTCAACTTCCTCCTCCAAACCCCTCGCATCCTGATTAGTCCACCAATTCTCCTTCCCAACCTCATCAAGCGTCTTCCCTCCTCTCAACGCACCCTCAAAAGTATTCTTTCTCGTATTCAACGCTGCCATCGCACGTGGATCCGAGTGTCCAGTAAAGATCACGAAAGCGGTGCGAGGAGGTAGGGATTGGTATAGTGTGGTTAGTTGAGTGTCGAGTCTTGATAAGATTGCTGGTAGATTGGGTTGGGAAGGGGGATCTTCGGTCGAGGGCGTAGATGATTGCTCGCCCGCTTTTTGTGTGATCCCTACAAGAGAGAAATTAAGAGTGTCAACGTCATGGTTATGAACGACAAAAGCAAAGGCGACGTACATCCCAAGGCATCAGCAACAGCGTTGAACCTCCCAAACACAAACTGGTGAGCAGGTATAGTCTTCATCAACCCCTCAAAAATATCTTCATCATTCTTACAAGGGAAAGTGCTCGTAGCTTTCGCGCCATGCATAGCATTTGGGTTCCCATGGTCCACCACAGCCGATCGGATGACACCCGTCCCAGCATGTCCAGCCGATCTCGACATCCTCTCAAATATCGACTCAAAATCCGTTCTAAACTCTCCATACCCAGGTCCTACAAACACCAAACCAAGGATAAGCAAGCCATACAACCGTGGGTGAAATAGAAGAAACGAAAGACAAACCATTATCGAGCTTCTTCTTCAACAACTCCAAACACGCTCTAGCGTCCTCCTCGGGGTCATGTCCCCCCTCTCCCCTATCCTGAATAACCCTCCCACACCACTTCTTTGTCAACCAAGCTAAAGCGGGCTTGAACGGTCTGCCCCTTGGATGATGATACAACACTGCCGTATCGATACATCTCGGATGACAGATTTTGAGGGTTTTGAGGTCGGATTCGAGGGAGTGGCCGAGGAGGATCGGGGTGGGTGTTGGTGGAGACGCTTGGGTAGGGGAGAGGAGAGAGAGGATGTGGGTTTGGACCTCGTTGAAGGTTGTTGTCACCGAGGCCAGCGATTCAGCTGTTATACCTGACCATCTATGCGATAGTGAAAGATTAGTTGGGGAGGAAGGACAAGGTTGCAGAAACGAACCTTGTCAGATAGTCTAGGATGGGTTTATGTGGTTTTACATGTTGGTCATACACAACTTTCCCAGTTTCATACTCGATAACGCAGACTCTCGTAAGCTCTTTCCCGTCTTCTGTTAAACACTGATTATTTGTTTACGCTGAACATGAGAATAGCTCGACCAAGGAAAACTCACCATTTCACAATCGATAGCATATACTATGGGTAAAACATCTGATTCAGAATCGACCTCAATAAGAGGGACTTCCATCCATGCATCGTCCGGTTTCTGAAAGACATCGGCCATATAAGACGGAAGGGGATAGTCATTCTCGATCATTTGCTCGATGCTCATGAGATATCGCGCTGGTGTCTTCTCCGTCGCTCGTTCTGCTACCAAAAACCATGTCAGACAAAGTTTTGCAATGTCAATGAAGGGAGGATAAAAGACGTACAAGCAACCCTCTGCTGCAACCTTTTCTTCTTCTCTTCACCCGTAACAGGCCCCTGGAAAAATTCCGCCATAACGGAATGCATCCTTGTTGCATCTCCAGGTGCACGTGTCGGACAAGCATGGCTGAAAGTGTGTGGGATAAACGGGACGCCTGAAGGTGTGGACGAGTCGGACTCTAATGGGGGGCTAGGTACGGGGATGGTGATAGGTACGTTTGGGTTGGTCGTTGCTGATGTTGGGAGAGGAGGAAGACCGAGGATGGACGGTGTTAAGCCCGGGATGAGGAGAGCGACTACTTTTGGGATAGAATGGGGGTTCTTGGTTGATAGTTAGGTATGAGTAGAAACCTTAGGAGGGCGAATAAGGTACATACGTCGACTCGAACCCAAGATGGAGGTGGAGCGTCTGCGACGAGGTGAAGCACCAAATCACGAATATCCTAAGTAACACCTCCAAGTTATTGACACTGCGAAACCTAGAAGTAAAGTAAAGACCCACATTGATCCCAACTGCTTCTCTCCTCTTCACAATCTCACCCTTATTGTACATAAACCTAGGTGGAAGCGCCTATCCCAACCACGTTGACCTCAGCTTCCTATCCGACAAACAGTCAAACGTACCTCATATTTCATATCTCTGCGCTTCGCCTTCTTCAACTTGCCTTTCTCTACCTTCGTCCAACCTCCATCATCACTCTCAGTTCCAAACTCTTGAACCAGTCCTTGTGAAACCTTCATTTTCTTATGGACTGGCGACGAAGGCATGGGTGCCGGCGATGGGGGCGAAGACGACACTTGCGCCCGTTTCATCGCAAGTAGAAACGACAGTTACGAGGGCTATTTGGTTGAATGGCAAGCAAATGAGCATGAAGAAGTGAAGTTGCAGTCTGCTGCCGTCACTGCTTGAATATTTCGGGTTGCCTTTTTGGGATCGGTCAAGAATTCCAGTAGCCCGAACGAAGTTCCGTCGTCGTTCACTGGATTGTTCAACCTTGCTTTTCATATTGACCATCCTTGCCATGGAAAAATCAATACATAGAGGTAAACAAGCGAAACAAGGGGTAAGAAGAGGGATGTTCGATGTAAAATTAGACAGCGCAACCACTTTGCTCCCGCTGAACTCGAATAATTTCCTGACCAAGTAGCACCAACCTGTGGTACAGCGAGTGCAAAGCACTGGAACTTGTCTTTTCGGATCTCCTCAATCTCTGCTCAAACATGTCGAGATTCTCTTTGATAGAGGCGTGCCCGACTTGTATTGTGCGATGCAAGTCAAAAACTTCGGAGCCGACCCGAAGCCGTTCCCATTCTAATAGCATTGTAGCAAGGAGTTGTCGCTTCCTTTCTGGATTATAGATTGTGACAGGAGGCATTCCAGCGGAAAACCTGAAGCAATCTGCAGAAAAGCGTTGAAAGTTCACGAGAGTCTGAGATGGGGTAGGTATCGGGCCCGCGTTGAAAGACATTTGTGGCGGAGAATCAGCAGAGGTAGGAGGGTTCGCAACAAAAGCGGTATTGAGGGTTATGAGCGAGTTTGAATCTTGCGGGACAGTATCGGTATCGTTAGGCTCTGTAGTGGCGACAGAGCTACCACGAATCGCCGAGCCCTCGAGGGCGTGAAGCTCGGGAGGAGGAATATCGCTACCTCCATCAACGATATCTGGCATGTCTCGACCATCGGTGATTTCGCAACAATTCTGACGAACCATTGCCCCGAGCTCACATCGGGCGAGTAACCTGTGACCGATCCTCGCATCCTGCCTCATCTTCGAGATCTTGATGACTTCATCCAAACCAAGCCGCTCCCCTTCCTGCCTCGTTAGAGCCTCTGGGCGTTCACAAATGGCGATATAAGCATCGTTCAGCCATTCCTTCATATCGTAACGAATCCCAACGATAACCTTGTCAATTGGAGATGCCAATGGGAAGAGTTCTCTCATTGCGAGGGTGCGAATCGTGGCGAAGGACCATTCAGTGGCTAGAGCCAGGATAGCGATCCATTCATTCGCGGTGGTAGCAACGTGTCGGGCAAAATGGCTAAATATAATGCACAATTAAGGCTTCAGCCGTACTGAGAAGGTGATGATCACGTACACAGGGTACAACACTCCGAGGAAACTTTCGAAACTTGCGATTGATACGTCCAAGACAATGGGACGTGACTCCGAGGAAGTAACGTGCAGCCGGAACATAGTCCTAAAGTACTCCGAATCTCGTTCGAAGAAGAACGAGTGTACCTTGAAAACCGTGTCCTCAACCTAGCAGTGATGATGAACAACTTGTAACTTCGCAAGCACGATGAGGGGATGTACCAGGAAAAATACCATCTTATCCCTGAAATAAAACGATTCGTGTTTCTTAGCAGTGAAAACAGGAGTGGGGCGTTTGACAGAGGCATCACGGCGAGTGAACTCTCCTCCATCCGACCTCCCAATGGCCGCCGCCATGTCAGGCGATGGTAGGAGGGATTCACGATCGTCAAGTGCATCGTGGGCCGTCTTGGGCGATGGGCCGCTGTCACCGACATCTCTCAGAGCATGCCGGCTAGCGTCTACAAGGTCAGAGGAGGATGGAGTATCCTCCCCAACGTCCTCAAAATGCGCTATTTCTGAAGTAGCCGGGTAGAGTGACCCATTCGACGATGTTAGGCCGGGTGGATGGTCTCCACTCCCGTCCTTGAAGGAGGTATCTTGGTGTAGGCTATTATCGTCGTACTCCATCGGGTGTTGTATGGCGGTCGTGGTCGTGGTCGTCAGATGAGAGGGGCTGTAAACCTCGAGGCTCTTGGGCGCTTGGTGCCTCGCGCACTGCTGCCAGGTTTCCACATCAGAAGTTTCTACGCATCAGCGCTCCGGTCGGACATCATGTCCGATTTCCTACTCAGTGCTGCTGTGCTACCACACCTCCCAGTCAACCGCCAGTGACTGGTACACCTTTGTATTCTAACGTGGCAATTCGTCACGAATCTACGGCCATGCTGTGGGGCGGATCAGGTCCCTACTTATCAATCTTGGTAGAAGATATGTTTGTTCCATCGAGCCTAAGTAATGCTTGAGTCAATATTTCTGCACGCACAACGGATAGTTACCGAACCCATGACAACGTGGTGAGCATCTCGGTCGAATGATCGGGGATTCGGTCAATTGCAGCATGGCCGTAGTGCATCCCCAAGACCTTTCATCCTTCGATCCATCTCCAGCACATCAACGCATGGGATGTTCCGTTTGACTTTCCCCGTCCCTCCCAACACCTCCTGGGCATCGGGAGTCGGTGCATGACGAAGCCTTTCTAATTCTCTCTTCGTGGCAGACATTTCTTAGGTCATTTCACTCCGCCGATCTTTGCGACACTTCTTATCGAGCCACTTCCACTATGTCTCCATCTGCATCGGCCATTGTACATGACCACCGGGGTTGGAACAGGGACACGCGGGCGGGGGAGACATAGCTTTCTGGGGAACGGGATCATATTGGGAGGTTTCCCGTAGAGGCGGTGGCACGATATCAGGTAAGGTATCGGCTGATGTGGAAGCAATGGTATGCGGAGTAAGGCCAGAATTGGCCCCGACGTCCCAGCCAGTCCGAGGACTAGCGACATCGGCTATTGGAGAGGGAGGACCGGGAGGCGTCCCCGATATTTGGGGGTTTACAATGCTGAATTTGGTGGGTTCCTCGGATTGAGCACACTCCGACGAAGAAGAAATGGTTGGCCTGTTGGGAAGATTTGCGTTGGTCGACTGACCGCCGACGGTGGATTGAGAGATATCGACCACTTGAGCTGCCTGCTTTGAGATTATGGTACACTCGGCTTCTACAATGTTCTAGAGATCCTGGCACGGGTCGGCTGTTCTGACTCTACACGATAGTGAAAGGTTGGTTGGGAAGAAGGACCAGGTTGGAGAAACGCACCTCGTCAGATAGCCTAGAATGGGTTTGTGTAATGGCGGCGAAGACAACACCTGCGCTTGTTTCATCGGAAGTAACAGTTACCAGGGCTATTTGGTTGAAGGGTAAGCAAATGAGTATAAGTATATAAGCGAACAAGTTGCAGTCCACTACCATCACCCCTCGAATATTTCGGGTTGCCTTTTTTGGATGGTCAAGAATTCAAGCAGAAGTTCAACCGGTCGACGTTAACGCACTGGTTCAACTTTCCTTTCAATTATTCGCTATTTTTCACTTGGAAAAATCGGTACATCGAGGGGGCTAGGCATAGCGAAACTAGGAGTAAGAAGAGGGCATGTTCCAACATTAGACATTTGCTTCAGTACAACCAGTGCGCTCCCGTTGAACTCGAATAATTTCCTGACCAAGCGACACCAACCTGGCGTACAGCAAGCGTAAAACAGAAGACAATATCTTTTGAGGGCCTGCCAATCTTCGCTCGAACATTTCAAGCGAATCCTTGACAGAGGTGAGTTCAGCTTGCACAGTCTGATCTGGGTTGAAGACTTCTGCGTTGACTCGGAGGCGTTCCCATTCCAATAGCATCGTGGCGACGAACTGACGCTTTCTTTCTAAGCTGTAGTCTGCGATAGGAGGTTTTTCAGCGGAAAACTTGGAGCAATCTGCGTAGAAGCGTTGAAAGCTCTCCGACTCGAGAGTCGAGGATGGGGCAGGTATCGGTGGGTCCGCGTTAGAAGACAGTTCTGGCGGAGACTCGGCAGAGAAGGGAGGGTTCGCATTGAGAGCGGTATTGGGGGTTACGAGCGAGTTTGAATCCAGAGGGATGGTATAGCTAGGCTCTGCGGAGCTACCACGAATTGCCGAGCCCTCGGGGACGCGAACCTCGGGAGGAGATGCATTGCTACCTCCTTTAACGATATCTGGGATGTCTCGACCATTGGTGACTTCGCAATAACTCTCATTAACCATCGCCACGAGATCGCATCGCGCGAGCAACTTGTAACCGATCCTCGCATCCTGCCTCATCTTCGAGATCTTGATAGCTTCAGCCAAACCAAGCCGCTCCCCTTCCTGCTTCGTTAGAGCCTCCGGACGTTCGCACATCGCCACATAAGCATCGTTCAACCACTCCTTGATATCGTAACGAATGCCAACGACAATCTTATCAATTGGAGATGCCAACGGGAAGAGTTCCCTCATTGCGAGAGTGCGAATCGTGGCGAAGGACCATTTGGTGGCTAGAGCCAGGATGGCGACCCATTCATTCGAGGTGGTAGCAACATGTTGGGCAAAATGGCTAAATATGATGCATAATTAAGCTTCGGCCGTTTTGAGGAGGCGATAATAACTTACACAGGGTACAACACTCCGAGGAAACTTTCGAAACTTGCGATTGATACGTCCAAGGCGATGGGACGTGACTCCGAGGAAGTATCGTGCAGCCGGAACATAGTCCTAAAGTACTCCGAATCTCGCTCGAAGAAGAAGGAGTGGACCTTGAAGAGGGTGTCCTCAACCTAGCAATGACGATGAACAACTTCGAACATCACAACCACGATGAGGGGACGTACCAGGAAAAATACCATCTCATCCCTGAAATAAAACAATTCATGTTTCTTGGTAGTGGAGGCAGGGGTAGGGGGTTTGACAGAGGCATCGCGGCCAGTGAAACTTTGTTCGAAGTCTCCTCCATCAGACCTCCCGGTGGGCCCCATCCTGCCAGGAGACGGCAGGATGGATTGCCGATCGTCACCCGCATTGTGGGCAGACTTATGCGATGCACCACTATCACCGAAAGCTCTCAGAGCATTCCGGCTAGAGCTTCCATGCTCAGCGGAGGATGAATTATCCTCCCCGACGTCCTCAAAATCAGATATTTCTGAAGTAGTTGGGGAGAGTGATCCATTCGACGATGTGGGGCTGGGTGGACGTCCTCCACTTTCCCGCCCGAAAGATGTGTCTTGGTACAGGTTAATGCCGTCGTAGTCCATTGGGCGTTGTGCAGTGGTGGTGGTGTTGGTGGTGGTGGTGGTCAGATGAGAGAAGCTGTATACCTTGAGGCTCTTGAGCGCTTAATGCCTTGTGCGCTGCAGCCGTATTTCCACATCAGGAGTTCCTGTTAGCGCTCAGGTCGGACATCATAACGGCATGAGGCACAACTTCGACCTCTTCCTTAGTGCTTCTGTGCTACCGCACACCGGTCAACCACCAGTGACTGGTACACCTTGGTATTCCAAGCTGCAACTCCTGGGGAAGATCAAGTCCCTACTTATCAATGTTTGTAGAAGAGATGTCGCTCCATCGAGTCCAAGTAATGCTCGAGTCAATATTCCTGCACGCACAATGGATAGTTACCGAACCCGTGACAATGTGGTGAACATCTCCGTCTGATGATCAAGCACCCAGTCAATTGCTGCGTGGCCCTAATGCATCCCCTAGAAGTTTCATCTTTCAATCCATCTCCAGCACATCAACGCAGGAGATGTTTCGTTTGACCTTCCCCGTCCCTGCCAACACCCCTTAGGCATCGGGAGTCGGAGCATGACGAAATTTCTCTAATTCCCTCTTCGTAGAAGGCATTTCTTGAGTCATTTCATTCCGGCGATCCCTGGAGGACGGAATCGTGCTGAGAGGCTTCCCGTAGAGGTGGCGGCAAGGCTTCGGGTATGGTATTGGTGGATATCAAAGCAATGGTATGCGGAGTAAGATTAGAATTCGCTCCAACGTCCCAACCAGTCCTAGGACTCGCGACATCGGCTATAGTATAGGGAGAACCAAGAGACGATCCCGATGTTTGGGAGTTTACATTGCTAGACTTGACGGATTCCTCGATTTGAGCCCACTCCCTCCGACGCAGAGGATATGGTCGGCCTGTTGGGAAGATTTGCGTTGGCCGACCGACCACCAACGATGGATTGAGAGATATCGACCACTTGAACAGCCTGCTATGGGAGTATGGTGCACTCGGCTTCTACGATGTTCTCGAGATCCTGGCGTGGGTCGGCTGTTGTACTGACCATCTACGCGGTCGTAAGAGGTTAGTTGGGAAAGAAGGACCAGGTTGGAGAAACGTACCTCGTCAGATAGTCTAGAATGGGTTTATGTGGCTTCACATGTTGGTCATGCACAACTTTCCCAGTTTCATACTCGATAACGCAGACTCTCGTAAGCTCTTTCCCGTCTTCTGTCAAGCAGCCGGACATGAGAGCAGCTCGAACGAGGGAAACTCACCATTTACAGTCGATAGCATATACGATGGGCAGAACATCCAATTTGGGACCAAACTCGTTGAGAGGTACTTCCATCCACGCATCGTCAGGTTTCTGAATGACATCGACCATACAAGACGGAAGAGGATAGTTATTCTCGATCATTTGCTCGATGGTCATGAGGTATCGCGCCGGTGTCTTCTCCGTCTCTCGTTCTGCTACCAAAAACAATGTCAGACAAAGTTTCGTTATCGCAATAAAGAAGGGATCAAGCCATACAAGCGACTCCCTGCTGCAACCTTTTTTTCTTCTCTTCACCCGTAATAGGTCACTGGAAAAACTCCGCTACAACAGAATGTATCCTCGTGGCATCGCCAGGGGCGCGTGTTGGACAAGCATGGCTGAAAGTGGAAGGTGTGGACGAGTCGGAGAGCGACTACTTTTGGGATAGAATGTGGGTTCTTGATTGATAGTTAGGTATGAGTAGAAACTTTAGGTAGGAGAATAAGGCACGTACGTCAACTCGAACCCAAGATGGAGGTGGAGTGTCTGCGACGAGATGTAGCACCAAGTCATGAATGTCCTAAGTAGCACCTCCAAGTTACTGACACCGCAAACTTGGGAGCAGAGCAAAGACTCACATTGATCCCAACTGCCAGTGCTTCTCTCCTCTTCACAATCTTGCCCTTGTTGAAACCTAGGCGAAAGCACCTATCCCAACCACTTTGACCTCAGCGTCCCATCCAACAAATAGTCAAACATACCTCATATTTCATATCTCCCCGCTTCGCCTTCTTCAATTTGCCTTTCTCTACCTTCGTTCAACCTCTATCGTCACTCTCGGCTCCAAACTCTTGAACCAGGCCCTGTGAAACCTTCATTTTCTTATGCACTGGCGAGGAAGGCATGTGCGCCGGCGATGGCGGCGAAGACGACACCTGCGCCCGTTTCATCTCAATTAGAGACGACAGTTACGAGGCTTATTTGATTGAAGGGCGAGCAAATGAGCATGAAGAACTCAAGTTGCAGTCCGCTGCCGTCACCGCTCGAATATTTCGGGTTGCCTTTTTTGGATGATCCAGAATTCAAGCAGAAGTTCAACCAGTCGACGTTCACTGCACTGGTTCAACTTTCCTTTCAAATTGTTCGTTATTCTTCACTTGGAAAAATCGGTACATCGAGGCGGCTAAGTATAGCGAAACAAGAAATTGTAAGAAGAGGGCATGTTCCACGCAACATTAGACATTTGTTTCAGTCCAACCACTGTGCTCCCGATGAACTCGAATAATTTTATGACCAAGCAACAGCAACCTGGCGTACGGCAAGTCCAAATCGTCAGGTTTTGCCTTTGAAGATTTCGCCATTTTCTGCTTGAGTATATCAAGCATATCTTTGATAGAGGTGAACTCGACTTGCAGAGTCTGATGTGGGTCAAAAACTTCTGCGTTGACTCGCAGCCGTTCCCATTCTAGCAGCATCGTGGCAGCGAACTGTCGGTTTCTTTTTGCGCTGTTGTTTTTGAGAGGAGGCTTTTCAGCGGAAAACCTGGAGCAATCTGCACAGAAACGTTGAAAGCTCTCGAGAGTCTGAGATGGGGCAGGTATCGGGTCCACGTCGGAAGACAGTTGTGGTGGAGAGTCAGCAGGGGTGGGAGGGTTCGCATCGAGAGCGGTATTAAGGGTTACGAGCGAATTTGAATCTACCGGGACGGCATTGCTAGGTTCTGCAGTGGCGAGAGAGCTACCACGAATTGCCGAGCCCTCGGGGACGCGAACCTCGGGAGGAGAAACATTGGTGCCTCCGTCAACGACATCTGGGATGTCTCGACCATCGCCAACTTCGCAACAACAACTCTGACGAACCATCGCCACGAGATCGCATCGCGCGAGCAACTTGTAACCGATCCTCGCATCCTGCCTCATCTTCGAAATCTTGATAACTTCATCCAAACCAAGCCGCTCCCCTTCCAGCTTCGTTACAGCCTCAGGGCGTTCACAAATGGCCACATAAGCATCGTTCAACCACTCATTGATATCGTAACGAATCCCGACGACGATCTTGTCAATTGGAGATGCAAATGGGAAGAGTTCTCTGATTGCGAGGGTGCGAATCGTGGCGAAGGACCATTCAGTGGCTAGAGCCAGGATAGCGATCCATTCATTCGCGGTGGTAGCAACGTGTTGGGCAAAATGGCTAAACATGATGCATGATTAAGACTTCAGCTAAGTTGTGAGGAGGTGATAATAACTTACACAGGGTACAACACTCCAAGGAAACTTTCGAAACTCGAGATCGATACGTCCAAGACGATGGGACGTGACTCCGAGGAAGAACCGTGCAGACGGAACATAGTTCTAAAGTACTCCGAATCTCGCTCGAAGAAGAACGAGTGCACCTTGAAGAGGGTGTCCTCAACCTACTTAACAGTGGTGATGAACAACTTGTAACGTCACAATCTCGATGAGAGGACGTACCAGGAAAAATACCATCTCATCCCTGAAATAAAACGATTCATGTTGCTTAGCGGTGAAAACAGGAGTGGGGAGTTGGACAGAGGCATCGCGGCGAGTGAAGTCCCCTCCATTCGACCTCCCAGGTGCCGTCATCATGTCAGGCGACGGCAGGAGGGATTGACTATCGTCAAGCGCATCGTGGGCAGACTTGGGCGATGCACCGCTGTCACCGACATCTCTGAGAGTATGCCGGCTAGCGTGTGCAAGGTCAGAGGAGGATGGATTATCCTCCCCAACATCCTCAAAATCAGATATTTCTGAAGTAGTCGGGGAGAGTGATCCATTCGACGATGTTGGGCTGGGTGGACGTCCTCCACTTTCGCCCTCGAAAGATGTGCTTTGGTACAGGTTATTGCCGTCGTAGTCCATTGGGCGTTGTGTCGTCGTCGTCGTCGTGGTCAGATGAGAGAAGCTGTACCGTGTACGCCTCGAGGCTCTTGTGCGCTCAGTGCCTCGTGGGCTGCAGCCAGATTTCCACGTTAGGAGTTCCTATTAGCGCTCAGTTCGGACACACAACGGCATGAGACACAACTCCGATTTCTTGGCCATGCTGCTGCGTTGCCGCCTCCTAGTCAGCCGTCAGTGACTGGTACACCTTGGCATTCCAACCTGGCAACTCTTCACGTATCTATGACGATGCTGTAGGATCACTGGGGCAGATCAGGTTCCTCATCAATGTTTGTAGAAGAGATGTTGTTCCACCGAGCCTAAGTAATGCTTGAGTCAATATTTCTACATACACAACAGATAGTTACCGAACCCATGACAATGTGGTGAACATCTCGGTCTGATGATCAAGGACTCGGTCAACTGCTGCACGGCCGTAATGCATCCCCAAGATCTTTCATCCTTCGATCCATCTCCAGCATATCAACGCATGGAATGTTCCGTTTGACTTTTCCCGTCTTTCCCAACACCCCCAGGGCATCGGGAGTCGGTGTAAGACGAAACTTCTCTAATTCCCTCTTCGTAGAAGAAATTTCCTGAGCCATATCATCCCGCCGACCCTTGCGACACATCCTATCGAGTAGCTTCCATTGTGTCTCCATCTGCATCACCCATTGAACGTGACCGCCGGGGGTGGAACAGGGGCAAGGGGGTATATGACGTTCAGCTCCCTGGAGGACGGGATCATGTTGGGAGGCTTCTCGTAGAGGCGGTGGCAAGGTTTCAGGTAAGGTATCGGTAGATATCGAAGCAATGGTGTGCGGAGTAGGACCAGAATTGGCTCCAACGTCCCAGCCCGTCCGAGGACTAGCGACATTCACTACTGGAGAGGGAAGACCAGGAGGCGTCGCCGATTGGAGGTTTACACTACTAGATTCGGTGGGTTCCTCGAATTGAGCACACTCCGACGAAGAAGAAACGGTCAGCCCATTGGGAATATTCACGTTGACCGACTGACCGCCGACGGTGGATTGAGATATGTCGATGACTGACTGCCTTGGGAGTATGGTGCACTCGGCTTCTACAATATCCTGGACATCCTGGTGTGGGAGCAGTGTGGCACCAGTCCTAGCTTCCTGTCTCATGCTTGAGATCTTGATGACTTCATCGAGGCCAGGCCGTTCCCCCTCTGCCTTCGTCAGAGATTCCGATCGCTCGCATACGGCGACATATGCATCTTTCAGCCACTCCTTCACTTCATATCGAATCCCAACAACGATCTTGTCAATTGGAGAAGCCAAAGGGAATAGTTCCCTCATCGCCAAGGTGCGGATGGTGTCGAATGACCACTTGGTGGCGAGAGCCAGGATCGAAGTCCATTCCTCGACAGTAGTCGCAGTGTGCTTTGCGAAGTGACTAAAAAAGATGTAGAGTAAGAGTTGGAGTTTGTGAGGAGGGAGGGATGGGCTCGACGCACCGAGGATAGAATACTCCAAGAAAACTTTCAAAGCTCGTGATTGATACATCTTCTATTATGATCGGGTTCGACTCCGAGGAAGAACCGTGCTGCAAGAACACTGTCCTGAAGTACTCAGAGTCTCTTTCGAAGAAGAAAGAGTGGACCTTGAAGAGTGTGTCCTCGACCTGACAATGATGCAGGGTATCGCTATCTCCGACGAACACCAAAAAGCGCGACGATGGGACATACCAGGAAGACTACCATATGGTCATGACAGCTAGTTTCATGTCGATAGACCACTGGGATTTTATTCCACTCAGTCGGACTTTCAGAAGACTACTTTATCAGGGCACAAATCTTGATGGTCTCAAGGAAATCCAGCACAAGCTCGACCAATATGGACAGAGACCTGAGCTGGAACTCATGGTATTACCGAAATTGGGTCAAAATGTCTCGGGATATTGGATGACCCTAGCACGAAAAAAACGCAGTCGGTCTATCGACATGAAACTAGCTGGAAAATAGGATGACTCGTGTTTCTTGCGAGCACGCCTAAAGCGCGCATTAGATACCAGGGATGCAGGTTGAGTCGAGCTCAAGCTCCTACCCAGCAATCGGCTCGCGGGTGGTGGGTATATTAGGGCATAGGGCAAACGTGGCGCCCCCGTGAACTTAGATCCCGGACCAAGATCAACTTCACAACACCAACCCGCTCACCGACCGCTGGCAAGAAACGTTTGTCAACAAACGCAGCCACCTCAGTCTCGCCTATGTCTTTGCCAGTTTCGGCAAAGCTCTCGAACACAACAGTCTCTGCGGACCATGGCCACGCAAAGTCGGCGAGGAAAATGTCATACCGGCGGATTGCATCGCCTCTTCTAGTTGTCCGCCTCCTGACGACGGTGTTGAACCTCTCTGATCAGTCGTGTCACGTCGCATTATTTTCCTCTACACTATGGCGACACCTAGAGGTTATTATCTCTGCACGACATGACCATCGTGTCTAGGCTTCTGATTTTGTGATCGCCCTTGTCCATTCCTTGTCCTTACGGGGGCAATCCCTCTGTTCAGAATCTTACCAGTACCGTTGAAGCAATTCTATCTGCTTTTCTCTGCCACCCTGCCTCCGCAACTCCAACTCTCAGATGGTCAAACAATGTGGTGGGGTAAAAATATGCTGGGACTATTTGCGAATGGAGCAGGAAGGAAACAGACTCCCACTCATCGGCTCTCCATGAACGCGCTTCAGCTGGAGGACTTTCATATTGAGGAAATGGCAGCTACGAAGCAAGAACTGGCTCCTCAACTCTGGAAGTTACCGGAGATACTGCTGTCGGCAGATGAGCACCTTGCACGATGTTCGGGGAGGACGAAATCTTCAACAGCTTTCAAGTGCCAAAGCCAAGGATGACAGCCGAAGCGTTGGATATCTTTCAGATGGATTTCACTGAGAAGGGGTAGGTACGGTGGAGTGTGACATTCCAACCTCTGGTTTTCGCCGAGAGGAGAGACTTGAGAGAGACAAGCACAGGGTACGGACTAAGGTTCGAGGTGTCGGGGGCGGAAACGCATTCAGCCCGTGTTACAATTTCGTTACCGAGTTCGCATGGCCTGAGGCCATGGAGACGGGCAGGCGTCGAGAGCACTGTTAGAATAGGAAACGGCATAGGCGAGACTGAGGCTGCGTTTGTTGACAAACGTTTCTTGCCAGCGGTCGGTGAGCGGGTTGGTGTTGTGAAGTTGATCTTGGTCCGGGATCTAAGTTCACGTGGGCGCCACGTTTGCCCTATGCCCTAATATACCCACCACCCGCGAGCCGATTGCTGGGTAGGAGCTTGAGTCGAGCTCGGATCTATATCTCCTTCGTGAAACACCCCACCTGGGCCCGCAGACACTGGCAGGCCAAGCCTGGAGAGGGGTCGAGAACGGAGAAGAGCCTCTTGGGCAGACATAGGAGGTGCCCCGGCAGCGACGGTAGGGACTAGATTGTGCCCATACTGTTCATCACGAGACGCTGAGGCGGCGCCGTTGTTCCCAACATCGTCGAACGCAGATATTTCTGAGGGGGTCGGGGAGAGAGATCCAATGGTCGACCAACTCTGAATGGGCGGCGTGGTATCTCCTTCCCTCGAGAGAATGTGATCTTCCTGTAGGTGGTGATCCATGGACTCGATTCGATGTTCAATGTTATTGTTGTCAGGAAGTTGAAGACAGTCCACCTCGTGGCATTTCCGACATCGTCACCGCCAATTATTCAATCGGCACGGGTAAATGTAGTGACAAAGTTGAGTTTTGTTACATATATCGTACACAGCGTAAATAGCACCAATGGTGGGTCGTAAAATCAGTGATCCAATCCCAACTTCTGCCACAGAAGCATGACCCTGTTGTAGATCATGGTCAAGTCCGTGGACATGACACGACCCAACGTATTTTCTGCTTTGTTCACCAGGATTCTGTCCATTCGCCCTTTAATATCCTCAAACAATCGTGCCTCTCCTGCTCGTTGCAACCTGGCTCCATCCAGCCTTGCCCATTCCTTCTCCAGCTCTTGGACCACATTCCACTTCTCTGGAATGGAATATGGTCGGAGAAGTGGTTGTTGGATGGTGGTTGCAGATGTCGGAGTAGGGCTGGAAAGTGCCAGTGGATTGGAACTTGCGTTCAAGTCAGGAGGGAGAGCAGGTGGCAAGGTCTCTCCTGCTGAAGTGGGTTCGCCTGGGTGCCAATCGTAGGACCCGGGTTGGCAAAACGTTTCCGAGTCGTTAGATCCGACCTTGAGGTTTACTTGGCCTGATCCCGAGACGTTAATGCGCCAGTCTGTCAAGTTGCCAAACGTGATGACAGATCGCACAATTCTTGCGACCTCATTGTCCTCGATTAAGGAAGCACCGCTCCGGACGTCTTCTCTCATCTGCGATATCTTGGTGGCCTCGTCCACTCCAAGACGCCGACCCTCCTCTTTCGTCAGGGCCCCCTGGCGTGTGGAAAGAACCATATACGCTGGTTCAAGCCAATGGGCTATGTCATATCGATTGGCGGCAACGACCTTGTCAATGGGCGACGCAAGAGGGGAGAGTTCCCGAATCGCGAGGGAGCGGATAGACACGAACGACCATTTGGTGGCGAGTTCGAGAATTGAAGTCCACTGCTCGACGGTACTCGCGTGGTGGCTTGTGAAATGGCTGCAGTGGAGTCCAGTGAGTGAGACTTGCATGTGGGGCGGGGTGGACTTACGCCGGGTGCAACAGACCAAGGAAGCGTTCAAAGTCCACGACCAATACTCCCTCTAAGAATATGGGGCTGCATTCTGAAGATGGCCCATGCTCCGCGAATAGGTGTCTGAAGTATTCGGAATCCCGATGAAAGAAATACGAATGTATGCGGAATAGGGTGTTCTCAACCTAAAGAGGGGAATCGTCATTGGAGCTCTAACAATGGTGAGATAGTATGGTGGACACGAGCCTGAAAGACAGACATCTCATCACTCAGATAGAACGATCCATGCTTCTCAGGCTTGGTGGGAGGTAAGGCGCTGGGAGGAGCTCCATGGTTCTGGACGGGGTTGCCGAGACCTCCGCCGCCAGACAGCATCGCGTCACTCAGGCTGCAGTGAAATTGGGTGTCAACGATTGGGAGAGCAGTGGTTGGCGCAACGCCGTGTCCATCCCCCACCGACTCCTTGTCAAAGGAACCATGCGAGTGCTGTGATTCGCCCTCTTCAATCCCCTCTGAGTCAGAATCAAATCCAACTGATGCTAGTGGCATGGGTGAGAGTAGGTCTCCGTTCAAAGAAGAAGCGCCCGTCCAACTTCCCTCAGAGGTGGTAGGCGATTCAGGCGGGTGCCCCCATCCTTGGCCACCTAGGATCGTGTTCGTGGCCTTACTATTAGTAATACCAGGAGCACCTTTCCAGCCTCGAATATCTCCACCGACGACGAGGCTCACAAGCGACGAGTTCATGTTCGAAGTGAGTATTGTAGTCCTGGTAGAGTTCGACAAACGAATGTCTAAACAGAACGCCGATACCGGGCCAAAGTTCAAAGTTACGGCAACTTGGCGTCAAGCCGCCGGCTTCGGTCACGTACCATATATACCACCCAAGGTAGTTAGGTTAGTTACAGCTGTATGCAAACAGGAAATGTGGTCCCGCCAAGATTCAGAAACGATCCGGAAATTGCTTCGTAACGGAAATTCAAAGAGGCAGCACAAAAAATTACAAAGACTTCGTGAAACTTCGTGGACAACGACAATGCCCATAATGTACAATGATTCTCCATGGCAGACTCATTCTGAAGAGTTGGGGTGAGGTTTACATGCTGCTCCAAGTCGAGTTGATGAACGTACCAAGACTTCATATATTTCCGACTCATCTAAGTCGAGCCCAACTTGAAACGCAAAGCCAGCACCCTGCCGTAGGCCTTGTACAAGTCCGATGACGGAATGGAAGGTGAAAAGAGCTTGTTTAGACGCGTGAAATCCTCAATTTGAGCTTCAATGTCCTTCAACTCTTGGACATCCTCAGCTCGTTCCAATGGGATCTCCTTGATACGCTGGACTTCTAACCGAAGCTCGTAGATCATGGTGTCTTTCTCGCTTCGAGAGTAGGGTCGGAGACTAGATTGGAATGTGAGCCAATGGAGGGTAAGTTGAGTCCAAGATGTAGGTGGGGAATGAGGGGATTGGGGATGTTCCGGTGACTGAGCATTCAAGTTTTCAAGTTCGATGGAAGTAGAAGGAGATGTCGTATCGTGACCGTTCGAGGTTCCTCGTACGGCGCTACCACGCGATGGAAGAGATTCCGAGATGCCGACGCTGTCTCCGGCTATGTCCTTCAAAGATTCCGGAGAGGCCGCGTTCACGACTTTCTCGACCTCAGATCTCGGCATTGTTCTCAAGCCCTGCCGTCCAACATCCTGCCTCATCTGCGATATCTTGATCACCTCCTTCAGCCCAAGCCCTTCCCCCTCCTCGTCTGTCAAAGCACTAGCGCGTGCACAGACGGCCACATAAGCGTCCTTGAGCCAAGCGGGGATACCATATCGATTCCCCACGACGATTTTGTCGACGGGGGATGCCAAAGGGAATAGTTCACGAATCGCAAGAGTGCGAATTGTCTGAAAGGACCACTCGGTTGCGAGGGCAAGAATGGAAGTCCATTCTTCCACGGTGGAGGCAGTGTGCTCGGAAAAGTGACTAGACCAGAATCAGGAGTGGTCAGCAGGAGTACGTCGGGTTTTGATGATAGCCCCAGTCATCACCTGGGATATAAAACACCAAGGAAGCGTTCAAAATCCGCAATAGATATCCCTCCCAAATATACAGGATTGCGTTCTGAGGCTGGTCCATGGTTCGCCAAGAGAGTCCTGAAGAATTCGGAGTCCCGCTGGAAAAAGAAGGAGTGGACCCTGAACAGAGTATCCTCCACCTGCGAAACAATTCCATATAAATGCTGTGAACGCAGCACGACAAGGATGAGGAAGTGACCTACCTGAAAAACCACCATATCATCACGGAAGTAAAAGGCGTTATGCTTCTTCGCGAGAGGTCGTTGTTCTGGTTGGGGGGTAGGCGCTACTTCATCCGCTTTCAGAGGGAGACCAGGAGGCGAAGTGACGGCTCCACTCTCAGCAGCGGACAGCAGAGTAAAGTTGCCATATCCTCCATTTCTCATCGTTCCTGACAGCGTTGCCTCATCCGAGTCTCCAATATCATCGAAATCGGTGATATCTGAGACGCTCAGAGAGGGCGACAACAGGTCTGAGAACGTGGCATCCTGGTTAGGTGCGACGGCCCCAGCCTGAGTCCCTTCCTCTCCTGTGCGTTCTCGCCTCAGCGCAAGCGGAGGGAGGCGACTTGGCGACGCCCCGATATCACTATTGGCATCCGCGATGTCCATCAAGTGCTAGGTGGTGTGGGCAGCGTCGAGGGGGTGTTGTTGGAAGTAAAGCGCAGTTCAAGCAGGATCAAGCGCTCGAGGATCATTTTATACAGCCCTTACGACACGCTGAGCATTGCAGTGCAGCAGCTGACGTTGTACCGTTTTGGATGCATGAAAGTCAACCTGTTGAAAGTTCGTTTGCGCCGGTTGGGGGCTTGCACCGCTTCCCCTCCATGGTAACCGACTTGAAGCAATAAAAACAATGGGCGAAACGAACCAGCGCTGCCAGTGATGAATCTGATGATTAGAGGAGTGACGTGGATAACGCGTTACTTACAGCACGACTGTAATTATAACAGTCACATCGTAGATGTCCCAAACCTTTTTCAGTGGTCGATCTTGATTCTTAGGAGGCTACAGGCTGAGATTGATACAACTGCTGTGAAATGAATGTAGGAAGCATGGCGTAGTGTCATCAATGAGTCGTAACTATAACGGTATGAGGAGAGCGAGATAATTGCGATGAAGGAGATTGGAATATGTAAGTAAGCAATGAAACGGAAAGTCGGAAGCGAAGCATGAGTAATCCAACAACGGGTATCCATCTACATCACAGGGTGTAAATAAACATAACACTCTTGAAATACAGAGACTTTAGAAAACAATGTCAAGTCCCTTGTCCTTGATACTTCTTGATTAGATCCCGTAACCTTGCCTGCCCAAAAGCGAGGTCTCCAGGAATCTTGGTAACACCAACGGCATCACTCTGCATCGTGGATTCAAGGACAGTAGGAGGGACTTTGATGGGCGATCTAGTTTTTCCAGACATGGGGGGTTTCACAAGGGAAGCGGTTGAGGAAAGAGTAGGTTTTGCTAGCGAGGAAGAGACCATGGCTGGAACGGAAACCGACTTGATCATCTTGGCACGCCTAGCAGTCAAGTCTGCCAAAGATGGTAGCTCCGGCGATGGACTAGTTACTGCAGGCGAGCGGGAGTGAGATGGTTTGGGTGGCTTCGGCGGTGGGGCGTCGAACCGAAGGGGTGAACCTATCTTCGTCTTGGGTTCCTGCGACGGTTGGACCAGAGGAGACGTCATCCGCCTTGGAGGTAGAACATCAAGGCTCTTCGGCTTCGGTGGAATAGGTGGTTTCACACCAGGACTGCCCTGTTTCACCGGTTTCAATGCTTCAGCTTTCGCGAGCTGACGCTCCAAAACATCATTTGAAGGACCCGCAGATGCCCAGATGGCCGTAACGGATGCAACTTTCCCTCCTCGACCGCCTCGAGCAGAACGAACATCATACTTGACATGAGAGTCAAGCGGAGGTGGCCACTGCACAGGCAGCTTGGGCGGAGACTTGAGAACGGGGGTCTTGTTTACGGATTGGGATGGTGAAGTCGCCTTGGCTTTGTCGGCATCTTTATCGATAGGTTTCGACTCTGTCGACGGCGAAGCAGGAATCTCGTGGTTAGGGGGAGCACTACGTTGCTCTACGTTCCGAGGAGTCTGTCGTATCCGTGAAGCTCTGAATGTTGCGATAGGCATAAAACCAGAGGATCTAGGATTTGGTGCCGCATCAACGTCCTGCTGGGCCGTGTGCGCGGGAGGCTGTTCTTCAGGGGAGACGTCATTATGAGAGAAAGCTAGCTGGTGCAAAGGAGACTTCCGACTCTCCATCTGCTCTTCAGCGAGAACGTCCTGTCTCAGCGCCTCTAGTTGCTGCTGAGCTTCCATAGGCGCATCACCATGTCCGATGTCTGGCGTCGTAGGAGGTGGTGTGTGGACAGTCGGGGGTGGAACGTCTGGATCGATCCTCCCCAGCCATTCGGCCACTCTGCCTTTTGCAGCTTTCCGTAACCTGAAGGCTTCGACGTCCTTTCCGTTCCTACCAGCTTTCTGCTTTCCACCACTCCTTCTCTCTTTCTCTTCGCTTCTCCGAATTTTCTCTTCGCTCTTTCTGGTCTTCTCCTCGCTCCTTCTGGCCTTCTCCTCGCTCTTCCTAGCCTTCTCCCCGCTCTTCCTGGTATTCTCCTCTTCTTTCCTAGCTATCTCTTCACTAGCCCTCGCTTTCTCCGCGCTCTTCCGTCTCTCCTCGCTCCTCCTTCCTCTCTCCCTCCCAGGGTCCCCTTCCAGGTCAAAAACATCCAACGAATCTCGCCTTCTCGACATCTCCTTCCTCATTTCCTCCAATCCATCATCCTCAACCCGACTCCTCGTCCTACTCCTCGACCTCTGCGTAGTCCTCTCATCCACCGAACCCACATCCGCACCCAGACCATCCAGACCATCCCCATCCCCATCAACTCCAGGTAACGTCAAACTCGAAATCGCACTATCATTCAAGTTATCCAACCCATCACTCTGTGTCTTCTTGGATGGTATAGGTATGGCCATACCCATACTCATACCCAACACCTCCCTCACATCCACCTTCTTATCATCCTTATCCACTTTTCTCGTACCGACTTCAGCCAATAACCTCCTCTCGAGAATATCCAATCCACTCTCGTTCTTCGAGTTCATAACAAGTGGTCCGTTCCGAGTACCTCGACCAGGACAAAGAGCAGTCAACGTGGGCGTAGGCGGTGTTTGTTCTGCCGACAAGGGGGGGGAGAGGGCAGAAAAAACTTCATCTACTCTCCTTCTCCTACTCGCAGCCAAAGCGCCAAACACTCCTTTCCCACTCGGCACGGGCGGTCCAGGTAAGGTCTTGTCCATATTCGCCACCTCTCCCTGTTTGGTAGTGATGGGCTCCCGAGGAATATCACCCGACATGTCGGTGTTCCATTGATCGACTTCAGCAGCCATCGCCTCTAGATACCCCACTCTATCACTCTTCGTGAGAGACAACTGGGTGAAAGGGTCGATGGTAACAGTATGTTTGGGCGAGGGCATGGGACGGGGACACATTATCTCCGTCGGTGAAGTCGACATTGCCGTCAACCGATTGGGATTTTGAGTAGATGAGTGATGGGCTGGGATCGGCGCCAGGGATGGTTGCGGTTGTGGTGGGGCAGGGGCTTGAGTGGAAGATGCGGGCGGAGGTAACGGGAACCGATGTGATTGAGGGGAGACAGATCGATGTCTGGACGTCAGCCGCAAATGATGGGATATCCTCGACGCTCGTTCTCCTTTGCCCTCCTCCGGCTCCACCGGCATGTTCTGATACCGATGAGAATTTGCATTGCTGTGGAGGGGTATGAGCGGGGGCGGTTGAGTCGACGTGACCGGCAGGCCAGATGGTAAAAACGAGTTGATGGGATGTGAATGGGAAGGAAAGGGTTCAGCACTTGATGGTCGAGGCGGCATAGCAAATGGCGGAGGAGACATGACTGGTGGGGGGAAGTAGTATGGTTGATGGTGGCCGGGAAGCGGTGGCGACATGTATGCATATGGTAGTGGAGTCTGACTCGGGGGTGGAGGGAACCACATAGGTGTTTGTTCGTAGTAGGGATTCAGGGGTGGGGACATTGGTAAGGGTGGATAGCCATATGGATTGTGTATGGGGTCCATGAGAGGTGCGGGTGATCTCGTAGGCTGGGGAGGGGGGTCGAGGAGAGAGTAGTCATAAGGAAGTGCGTAAGGGTCTGGGTAAGGGTCCCCGTCCGGAAGTGAGGGGAGAGTTGAAGGATGATAGATGGTAACAGGTAGCTCGAGAAGGATATCTTTACTAGAAATCCAATGAGCTCGCAATAGATCTGACAAATCCATAAGGCGGAGCGACGTACTTTCCAATTCCCATACTCATCTTCACACATATCGTACATCGAACTTCAAACAACGCCTCCGAGATTCTGTCTGATTCCGGTTCGTCTTCTCTGAGCCCTCCTTTCACCCCTATGGCATTTTTCGGGACCTCAAAAACAAGGCTCGCAATGCCCTCGGTGCCAGGTTGAGCTATGTACTCTGGCCCACGAAAAGCGACCGTCGTGAGTGTGTCAGAGATCTGTAGCGGAGGTTTTTCTTCGTTTGGGATCTTGGGTAGATGAAGGTGTCGAGTGAGAGTTATCGATAATCCAGAATTCTGAGGTCCAGGATATCGGTGAGTTCAGAGTATATGCGCTTCGATAACTGATGAGGAAATACCTTCTTGGTCGAGTGATTCTTGACTTGTAACTCGACGCACGCACTCCGACCAGCAACAACTACCCCACCAGCGACCCTCCCTTGGACCCAAATCTTTCCATGCTCACCAACGACCACTGCCTCTGGTGCCACTCGCACTGGATCATCCTCAAAACCCTCCACAACTTCAACCTCCTTTCTATCAGTGACAAGTCGCTTCTCTCCCTTCCAAGCCACTCCGACAGTGGCTCGGACTTCGTAGCGAAGCCTCGCGAGACCTGAGCCGAAATTTAGAGATGAGGGACAGGAGAATGGTAGGGGGATTCGGAAGAGGAAGGTGGTTTGGCCGCGTCTGGCGGGGTGATAATGTGCTGGTAGGGGTGGCTCTCCTGGATATGGATGTGCGAGGACTGCGTTGGATGGAGGGAGACCTTCGCCTTGGAATCGCCTCCGAGAATGTAAGAAGGTAGATGTTGCAGAATGGTCCCTGGAAGTAAGCTCTTCAATATCAAGTCAGTCTTTGTGATCGATGAGCTGGTAGATTAGGTTGTATGAGACATACCTTCGATCCCGAATAACTCTACCATCATAACACCAAGCCCTAACCCTTTGTCGGCTCGACATTCCAATTCCAGTTTACCAGATACAGCGTCTCCCGCTTGGAATAGAGGATCCGAGAGCGTCAAGGAGACTTTGACTTTGGAATGGTGAGGAGAGGCATTCATCGGTTCCGGCCTCGTGTGCACCATGATGGTCGATATGAAAGATGATAGGGTCAATCACACCGTATATTAGACGAGCGAGGCTCTGGAAATAAGATATCACGGAAAGATGATAGCAGGTGCAGAAACCAGGCGGTTGTAAGTCCAAGGGGTTCGGTGAGTATAGGGGTGCAGGTGTCTTGTAAGTTTCGGAGTAGCGCACAGCGTGACCGGAGACAATTATAGATTGTATTCCTGTCGTCGAATGTGAGCCTAGCCAAGCCCAAGAGTTGCGAAGGTACAAAGCATAGGCTTCGAGCACAATCCGAGGCTTGCAGGTCTTCGAGCACGATGATGATGGGGCGCTGGAGCCACACAGCCGCCACAACTATCGTCAAGTTCCAAAAAGGAAATGCCGTCGGCAATTTTTTGTTTTGTCCAAGTCCAACTGCCCTCTTTCCACCTCCATCGTCGAACCCGGCTGAAGCTTCAGTGTTTATGCTTCGTCCTCCATGGTTCTTGGATGTGGCTCGTGGAGAAGCTGCTGACCCTCTCGAGATGAAATCCTGGCAATGAGAACCCATCTCGTTGAAATTCGATGCTGGAATGGGTTTGGGTGCCTTTATCAAACCGTCACCGAGAATGCTCCAAATCGCTCACACCACCTCTGTTATCGTCACCTTGGCCACTTGCTAGGTCTATTTCTTGTCTACGACATCACTTCTCTGTGCTTCTTCGGCCCGCTTTATCATCCCGTTGAGAGTAGATAAGCCCAACATCCTCGAGGGCTCAGGCTCTTGAGCCAGAGGCTGCATTCTGTCCTTCTCGCACCAAGTATACTGAGCTTTCCTGAACCAAAGTATTGAAACATGGCAACAAGAGCGAACTCGATCCCGATTCCCACTCTTGTTTCGGTAAGTCGATGTCAGCATGTTAACGCTTCTCCCTCGGGCTTCTAAACTGTTATCCCCCAGGTCGATCCATTCATGTATGATCATCCACCTTCCGGGTCGCCTCGCAACCGTTGAGCGTTGATCCACTTCTGCGTTACAGTCCTGCCGATCAACAAAAGGGATTGCACAACCGTTGGCAGTCAGTCCTGTCACAGAGTACCAGTATCTATGCAGCTATCTTGACCGTTTTATGCCAGCCCGGATATCCCTCCCGTCGCAACCGTCAAGCCAGGAGAGGTACGTATCGGTACCCTCGTCTTCTCCCACTACCAAATAACTAATCCGTACCTTAGTCTTTCAAGATCGAGTGTGTTGGTGAGTCCTGCTCCCCATATCACCCACCCGACAACACAAATTTCATCCATGTACAGACTGGACGGGCGCACAGATTGGCAACAACGATTGTAAGTATTTTCGATTACAGCCCTCGACCTAATCTAATCTTTTCCGTAGGCAGCGATGATCTCAAAGATGTGGACCTCACGCGAGTTCATAACCTTTCGGGCCCAATTGCTGTGGAAGGAGCCGAGCCCGGCGATTGCTTGGTTGTCGACATCTTGGATGGTGTGTGATCTCTCGCTTCGCTTCTGGTATTCGAAAGGATGTTGAGGATGATTACCATGGTTCAGTCACACCTTTTGACAAGATGCCCTGGGGATACACCGTAAGTTTCATTCCCGAGAATCACTCCGATCAGTTATTGATCGATTGTTTCAGGGTATCTTCGAGTTGGAGAACGGCGGTGGTCTCTTCGGTATGGAGAGATGACTATATGCGTACTAGGTTTCATCTATTGACACATTCCACCAGCCCGCGAGTTCAACAGCAAAGCTTGCAAGGCGATCTGGGATTTCAAAGGTCCTCCCCCCCACTCTCTCCCTTTCTCCCCCGTTCCTCACACACTCTTTCGTTCAGGCATCTACGCAACCTCCCGCCACATCCCCGGCGTCCGTTTCGCCGGTGTCTCCCACCCTGGTCTAATCGGAACAGCCCCCTCCCAAGAACTCCTCGACACCTGGAACAAACGCGAAGGCGAGCTCATCGCCGCACATGTAAACTCTGTTCCACCTGTTGCGTTCCCGCCCGAACCAATAGGTGCGTATGTGGGGCAGGAGTTGAGCCCTAGTGTTCGGGAAAAGGTTTATAAGGAGGGTGCGAGGACTATTCCGGGAAGAGAACATGGAGGGAATTGTGATGTGAGTCGATTTCCATATTTCCATTGTTTGATGGTATTGAGCTCATTGGTCATTGATGGGTTCAGATCAAGAATTTGTCGAGGTAGGCCAACCTCGATTCTTTGCGCTTTTGGAGGTTTGCTAAGAGGTGGGATAGGGGTTCTCGATGCTACTTCCCCGTTTTCGTCAAAGGTGCAAACTTCTCAGTTGGAGATTTGCACTTCTCACAAGGAGATGTAAGTATCCCACTGCTATCTCTCGCGTTGTCACTGCTGACCTCTGCTAACAGGGCGAAGTAAGTCTCCCAACAAGAGCTGACAACTCCGTTTGACTGACTGTGAACTACGAACGCAGCTATCCTTCTGCGGAGCCATCGAGATGGTTTGCCTTTACCCCATACTTTCAAGCGACAATAGCGATTAATCTGAAGGCGTGATCCGCAGGCTGGAATCATTACATTCAGCACCTCCATTATCAAAGGCGGAGTGGAGAAGTTCGCTATGAAGCAGCCAATGTTCTTAGTGCGTTATATCAGCCCGCAAATTGTTCGGCGAGCTCACACGCAGACTTCGACTTCATAGCCCTCTCCCATCGACCCTCTGTATTCCTCCAAGGTAACCCTATTCCTACGTTTTTTCAGTGAAATTCGGCTCATTTTTTCGCTAGCTTATTTTCGAAGGTATCAGCGTCGACTACCGTACGTAAACTTCCCTCAACTCATGTGCATCCGTCTGATGATATACTCCAGATGGTGACGGAAAGCAATACAACATGGATGCGTAAGCTCTCCTCTCACCTTCCGAGTCAAACTCGGATAGTAATCTGGTACGCGAACAGCACCGTCGCGTACAAGCAAGCTGCTTTGAATGCAATCGCGTATCTCCAGAAGGTGAGGGTGTCTGCTGTTCTCATTTGAATTATTTGTGACTTTGTTGTTCGTTTTCTAGATTGGTTACAGTACGTTGTCCCTATCATCTGTTCTTCTCTAAACTGATGTCTGTCTCAGCTCGAGAGCAAGCTTGTGAGTTCAAAATCGTCGCCTGTGGTCCGCTTATGGACATGTTTCCCTCGTAGATCTTCTCCTCTCCGCCGCTCCTATCGAGAGTCATGTCGGCGCAGTCGTTGTTCGTATTTTTCTTTAATACTGGCTCGATGTATACACTAAAGGAATTGTTCTAGGATTCCCCGAACGCTTGCGTAACGTTGGCCCTGCCACTTGGGATTTTTGAACATGTAAATGAAACCACATCGTCTCGTCTGTGCAAGCAACTGACACTGATCGACGGCTCTCCTTTGAAGGATATCTTGCCGAAGGAGGAGGGCCTCACGAAGAAGGACTTTGGACAGGCTGCCATTAGGTCCGATGGAGTTATCTAAAGGAGGAACGAGATCTGAACTGGTACGGATGCCTCAGTCTGTCTTATAAGTGGCTGACCTATCGTTATGTTACCAGGATGGGTTCGAGAAGAAGTAACTCTGTCGTACACATTGGAAGGTAGTGACGATGCATGTACAGTAGTAGTTCGATTGGAATGCAGCATGAAATGTCTTCGCTATACCCGGTGACTTCTGTTGAATCTCCTTCGTTTCATTAATGGAGCACCCAGGTGCCATAGAAGAAATTAGGAGTGGAGAGGAGTCCGTCTGACTTGAAGAGGGTGTCTATACAGAAGGAGCGAAATCCGACGACGAGCGAGCTGAGGGAGTGGATCGAAGTACCACAAACTGAACGCCGAACGAACGGGGCGAGGCCTATTAAGACAGCGATTCATGGATGTCAATGAACTAAATGCCACGAGCAGATATCTGCCGAGTTGAGTGCTAGTAAGCTTGGACGTGATATTTACGCACAAATAGACGTTACGAGGAGGAGTTGGAAATTCTGACTCGGAGGGTAGAGTACCATTATTTGCTAAACAACATTATAGAGCCTTCGCCAGTCCGACAAGGAAGGGGGTTATGCCCAAATCAATCAAGGTTAGTCGGCTTCTCACAAACGAGCAATTCCATTTGTACGAAGCCATCGCTCCCCCCGTCCTTCACCAACCCACCGAAAAAAACCTTCTGTCCTAAATAATCCACTCTCTTCACTCCTTTCTTCCTTTCTTCGAACTCTCCCGTGTTGAGGGAAGTCGCGCACCTCCTGTAATAAGCCGATGTAAGCTCGTCCTTTTGGGAGCTGTCAGCCATATCCCAAATCTGGTGGTTAATTGGGTATCGCAGGGACCGGTAGATGGAGTCGAGGACAGCGCCGACAGTGATGTGAGTTGTCTGGGGAACGGCAGAAACTTGAGTAAGAACGGTGTTGGAGAATAAATTTCGCAATTGAGAGATCGAATGGCACGTGATATCCATTCGAGTAGTGGGCGGGTATGTAGCAGGCTGGGACAACTCATAGCTGGAAAGTGGGATCGTTTTCCCGATGCCGATGAACCCGTAGGGGTTAAAAGTCGATATGGATAGATCAAACAGGATCGGCGGGGAGACTTTGCCATCGAGAAATGCATGGATGTGAGGTGGGATCGATTCTCCAGAGAGCAATGGACGGCTGAGAAGGCGTGTAGGCCTAATGGTGTGGATCCGAAGAAATAGCTTCCTATCGCCGTCGAGGTCCTCCTGTGGAGAACGGAAGCCGGCCTCCGGGTGTCCTGGCTGCCCCGAACCAGGTTCGGAAGGCCCAGGTTTACTTGGGCCAGATTCGCTCGGATCAGATTTGCTTGTAATGGATGTATCTGATTCAGATTCACCAGTAACAGAGCCGGGAAAGACATTGTCTTGAGTTGTTACTTGGAATCTACATCCGCAATACGTGCTACCAGCGTTTTCAATCAATGGCCATCAAATTCGATGAACTGCACTCACCATTCCGCCCAGGCACTGGGGGAGACGCTCTCGCACTTCTTATCGCATCGTGGACACAGACGTTCAACTTCGCCCTCCCTCGACGGATCCAACACAACAGCCGACATCTTCAATAACATCCCTTTGCGAACCGTATCGGTCCACCGATCAGGGGCGATGGGCTGCATCTCGTCGTCATGCCCAATCTCGTATGCGCCCTTGTCTACGTATCGTTGTCCAGCACGACCCTGAAAGTGAGCTTTCACTGTCGCATCGAATTTCTATTCCTCGAGGTGAGAACAGCTCACAAGAGAAGGAATTAGAGGCTTACACTCCACGTGAGGCAGAGTTCCATTGGTAGGGTCAGAGTTACCCCCAATACATCCACAAATTCTACAGCATTATGGCGAGAATATCCAATGAACGGTGGAAGACCTCGGAGAACCGAAGAAACCTCTGCCAAAAGGGATTGGATGGATCCATAGACTTGCCTCGCCTCGTCACGAAAGGAAAAGACCACGTCACCGATCGACCTGAATAGTTTTCAACGGGAAGATCATACCGCCCAAAATGAAATGTGCGTACACGATGTTGCTGAGGAGCAGCCGCATTGTGGACATTACGTCTGTGAGTCCTGATTTGAGAGACAGTCGATCTTCTCTTTCTTCGTTGCCAAGTTCGATGATAGTGGCGTGTCCTTCACTGGTGAGTCGAAGGATATCGCCACTGGATGACCTAGGAGAAATAGCCGAGGTGAAGTGATTTGTCTCTAAACGGGAAAACTCGATGTAATACATACGTCGTCCAAACCAAGAGGAAGACCATGATGTTTTGACGATGGACAGAGAGCTTTGCTCTAAGACCGTCAACAGCACCCTTCTTAAACACCCACTTCACCTTGCGCCAAGCACTACCTTGACTCCCATGACCCAGTTGCTCGTATCCCTGGGCCCTCTTCCAAAATTTATCCATCTCTGAATGACACGCAGTGACTTCGGTAGAGATGCTGGCCAGGGCGTCTTCATCGAAACTTATTCGCTGACCCAGTCGATCGACGAGTTTGAGAGCTTGTGACAATGACTTTAGCTCGCTCCGAAGTGCCTGGTACTCAGAAGAGGAGCCTGTAGCATCGTCAAGAGCCTTTGCGATGGTGACAGCGAGCTGAACGGCAGCGACGATGTCGCCAAAGGAGCTGAAAGTGGTGGGGAAGGGCATGGATGTACAACGCACAGCACGGTACAGCACAACATTTTTGTGGGTGCTCCAGGCGGTGCAACGCGTGGATGGATGCAGGTTTGAGTTGGCGCCCAAGGTGCCAACACCGAATAACTTCGCCAAGTTCAAACGGCAGGGTGACAGCGTGCTAATACTCACGCAGCAGTGTCACGCTATCGTTGATGCATGTCACGTTTCAGTGACCTAGCTACTCTAGTATTTTCTTCTCCATATCTAAAGTCGGCGTCTAAGATACCGTTGGGATCTAACACAGATATTGCCCTTCCCCCCCCCCCAAAATCTTTCGTCGTTGAGATGCAAGGCTGAGCGAATCATGACTCACCCCTCGGCTCCCGGCTCTGGCTTCGTGCAGTGCAGGCACTGCCATACCTAGCTAATTAAATGACTGCCTTCAAGCGTGACCCACGTCTCCTGTTCCCACTTCTCCATCATGGATCACACAACGAAACTTCAAGCTTCTGAGCACCCCATCAAATCTGTCACCGTCTTCAAGTCCTCCAAAGCGGAGGTTGTTCGAACATTTGTCCACGATCTTGAGGTGAGAAGATCAGTCGGTGGTGAACGCGCTATTCAGACTGACAATTTCCCTCACAGGCAGGCCAGAATAAGATCGAAATTGTTGGGTTGCCCAGTTGCATCGACACCGAGTCTGCCCGAGTTTCAGGCTTGGGCGACGCTCGCCTCTTTGACGTCGTCTGTGTCATAGCGGACAAGCCTGCTTCTTCCTATGACGGAAGGTCAGAGACCATCCGCATCCTTAAAGCCAAAAAGGCCTATCTCATCAAAGAGAAGCTGGTGCGAGAGCAGGAAGCTGAGGTTATGCTGACATACGGCAAATCTTTGCAAGGCGAGCATGTTACCCCCGATACGATGACGATGTTCTTGGACAGTTTCGTCCTTCGTGGCTGCAAGAATCTGCAAGCAGTCTCTGAGCTAGAAGAGAAGATCGTCGAGATCGATCGCCAGATCGAAAAAGAACGAGAAAAGACGACGACGACGAAAGGGGAGAGTAGTGGAAAGGTTACTATCGTCATTGCAGCTGAAAATGAGGGCGAAGTTGAATTGAAGCTAACATACAGTACGTGTCTATCTTTCATGGTAACCGTGGGGAACTGATCATGGATGTTCGCAGTCGTATGGAATGCCAACTGGGAACCCACATACGATCTCCACGCATCCACGGAGAATGGAAAACCCGCTTCCGCGGTCTCCCTCCAGTACCGTGCTCGCATCACGCAGAGTACCGGGGAAGATTGGAAGGACACATCCTTAACACTCAGCACTTCCACCTCCGATACGATCACGAAAGGTATCCCCGAACTCAAGCCTGTCAAGATCAAGCCACCTCAGATAACCTTCGGCGCCGCCAGTTATCCAGCTCCTCCCATGCGACAAGGCTTTCCTCAGCAAATGCCACCACTACAGCAAATGCCACCACCACAGCAAATGCCACCACCACAGCAAATGCCACCACCTCAGCAAATGCCACCACAGCAGCAAATGCAGTGGGCGGCTCAACAACAGATACAGCAACAACAGCAACAATTACACCTACAACAAAATTTACATGCACGCCCAACAGGATTTGCTCTCAACAGATCTCTAGCACTCCCAACGATGTCTCGCGCACCTCCAGACGTAGTCACCCGTGGGGCTCCCGATGCTAGTCAAGATGAGGACGAAGACCTTGTTTCCGAATTTGCTGAACTCGCAGGCCCAGGAGCCTTGACGGAACCGACCACCATCGTCAAGGTCAGCCCATTGTCGATCTCCTATCGCGTCGAAGGGAAGGCTAGTATCCCGAGTGACGGAGAAGCGCATCAGGTTTCTGTTGCTGTTTTGCCATTTGACGCCAAAGTTACGCACGTAACCGTTCCTCGCGTCAGCGCTATTGCCTACTTGCAGGTACGTATCATACCCACTGTCGCTGAAACCCGGAACTTACATACTGCTCGCTTTATCTAGTGTGAGGTCAAGAATACGAGCGACTACCGATTGCTCCCTGGGCCCGTCAGTGTCTTTTTGGACGAGAGTTACGTCTCGAAGACATCTATTCAAGACATTAACACCGGAGACACTTTCGAGTGTCCACTGGGCGCCGACTCCTCCCTTAGGATTTCACATGCTCGTATCCCTCGCACCGTCCGTGACTCGGCGAGTGCCTTCGCCGAACAATTCAAGTCAACGACATACACCGTCACGACGACAATCCGCAACAAACATCGATTTGCCATATCCGAGCTGGTCGTCAGGGACGTCATTCCCCTTGTCGACGACAAACGCGTTAAGGTGATTCTGAGGAAACCTCAGGGTTTGGCTGAAGCGAAGGGTGATCAGGAGGTGACAGTGAAGGATAAGGATAAGGAAGTGAAGATTAGGTGGTCCAAAGTCGTTGATAAGAAAGGTGGAGCAAAAGAGGGGAAGTATGAGTGGTTGTGCAAACTTGAGGCGAATGGGGAGATCAATCTGGTCACTGAGTATGAGGTTAAATCCCCCGCTGATTTGAATTGGATCGAATCGTGGTAGGGAATCATGGACACATCGGAGGTCTGTTTGTACGATGTAAAGCGATAAATCGTAGTGTATCTATATATGCGACTGAGTGGGCTCAACTCGTCGACACGACCCGTATTCCAAACTCCCCATCGCCGCCCCGACATCGAACGCTCCATGATCATCGCACCCAAATTCATGGTTAACTCCAGGTTTGTGATTCAAGCACCACGAATCTTGGTAAGAGTTCGCTTGGCGAGAAGAGTCTTGATAAACAAGAGTTGTGATAGTTGTGGAGATTGGAGGTGATATCGCGTTCCGGTGCATAAAACGACGGGATTTTGTGAGATTGAAGAATGGGTGGAATTCGTGAGAGTGAACGGTAGATGGAACTTGAGAGAGGATGGATGAGAAGCCTGCGACGAATGAATGGAGTGGACATACCTCGAATAGGATGACCTTCAATATACACAGTGGCTGTGACCCTCAGGCTATCTCGCACGTAACATCAATGCTTCAAACTCTTATTTGCCACCCTCTCTACTTCGTAACCCCAAATTCCTGATCGCAGGCGCTCAAGCTTGCACGCAAATCCCCGCCACCACAAACTCTTCATTGCCGGCGCTTAGCTCACATCCAACTTATGCTTCGCCAGCCCCATATTCCGAATCGTGCGAGCTCGAGCGGAACCCCAGTCTCATTCTTGTGGACCGCCTCGTACCAAATCCCTCATCGGAAGCGCCAAAGAATTCTTATGAATTCCATTGTCGTCCGTTAATCGACGAAAGCTCCAATCTTGGTGCCCAGCTTGCCATTTGCGAGCAGAGACCAGGTGCGTGGAGAGGACAGATGAGGAACATGGGAAGGATCGACGAATAAATGAGGCAATGGTGGCCAACAAACTTGGAGTTGATTCGTATAGCATATCCTTCAGCTGACTTGTAATCGAACGACCAGTAACGTTCAACCACATGATAATCCAAACAGTTTGTTTCAAGTCCAAGAGTGATGGGGAGGTGGGGCTGTCGAGTACTTGATGTGGTTAAAAGATCGATGAGATGAAAGTGGTTAATAGATCGATGAGATTGAGGTCGCGTAGGCATCTATAATACAATCCAAAATGATGACTAATAAAGTCACGTCACAAGCGTGTCACAGACAAACCACTTGCCTCCTGGGGCCTCCCTAAGACCTCCGTTCAGCCATATCTCGATCACGGATGTCTCAGGAGATCAACATCTATCCCTCTGAGCAACTCCCACAATCAGACGTGGATGTAGAGAGTCGCAGGTCGCGGAACAAGGACAAAAAGACAAACCACGTGGCCAATGTGGCGCGTAACGTTTCCACGCGACTTGCCTGTGGCTCTATGGCGAACAGTTCGTCAACGTTTGGATTTCCAAGTTAGACTGGAATTATACAACTCCCTCGATGAAATTCTGACAAGCCCTCACACTCTGGATCATTCTTGGAAAGGGCAACGATTTCCAATAACTCTCTCTGGCAGTGCACAGGCGACCTGCTGTTGGCTGGGTACTCAGCTTGCGAGGTGTAGTAAATGGGTGTGAAGGCAAGGTGACACTGAATACATATGGCACTCTCAATCTTGGACAACTGAGCAGTCGAAGGGAACATTAGTGCTGGAGGTGTCACTCCCCAGTCTATCAAACTTCAAATTCATCCCGAAAATCAGTTGACCATCCAGTGCAACATACAGGTGGGCAACCAACAGTTTACAGCAACGAATATATAACTGATAGTTGAAGCCTCGAAGGTGGCGGCGGCGCCGCTAAGACTCAGTATTCATCACAGGCTTTCTTGAGTCATTGTCTTCAGTTAGATAGCCTTCTGGGACGGAGTCACGGGTGGGGGCTAGTACATGATAAGTAGCCATGGATTCAGTATGCTGCAAACGGTAGGGTGACGGAGTGCTAACATGATTCCTGTCACATTCGACGACCGCTTATGTTTCCTTGCCTGTTTCTTCCCAATGTCTGAAGTCGACGTTGAATATACTGTTGGGATCTAACACACATGTTGCCAATAACCCCCCAAAAAACCTTTCGTCGTCGAGCGCGGCCGAGCGAGTCACGCCTCACATTGGCTCCCGGTTCAGTACCAGTGCAGTGCAGGCACTGCCACACGGTTTGATAAATGCTTACCTCCAAGTGTGTGCTCGCGTCTCCTGTTCCCATTTCTCCACCATGGATCACACAATGAAACTCCAAGCTTCTGAACACCCCATCAAATCTGTGACGGTCTTCAAGTCCTCCAAAGCGGAGGTTGTTCGAACATTTGTCCACGATCTTGAGGTGAGAGGTTCGGGGTCCGTCGGTGGTGGACGTGCTATCAGACTGACGGTCCCCCTCATAGGCAGGCCAGAATAAGATCGAAATTGTTGGCTTACCCAGTTGTATCGACACCGAATCTGCTCGTGTTTCAGGCTTGGGCGACGCTCGCCTCTTCGACGTCGTCTGTGTCATCGCGGATAAGCCTGCTTCGTCTTATGATGGAAGCTCAGAGGCCATCCGCATCCTTGAAGCCAAAAAGGCCTATCTTATCAAAGAGAAGCTTGTGCGAGAGCAGGAGGCTGAGGTTATGCTCACCTACGGCAAATCTTTGCAAGGCGAGCATGTTACACCCGATACGATGACGACTTTCTTGGACAGTTTCGTCCTTCGTGGCCGCAAGAATCTGCAAGCAGTCTCTGAGCTAGAAGAGAAGATCGTCGAGATCGATCGCCAGATCGAAAAAGAGCAAGAAAAGACGACGACGACGAAAGGGGAGAGTAATGGAAAGGTTACGATCGTCATTGCAGCTGAGAACGAGGGTCAAGTGGAATTGAAGCTGACCTACAGTACGTTTCTCTCTTCCCCGATGATCACAGAGACTTGATCAATGGTGTTATAGTCGTAACGAATGCCAATTGGGAACCTACATACGATCTCCACGCATCCACGGAGAATGGGAAACCCGCTTCCGCGGTCTCTCTCCAGTACCGTGCCCGCATCACGCAGAGTACCGGGGAAGATTGGAAAGACACGTCCTTAACACTCAGCACTTTCACCTCCGATACGATCACGAAAGGTATCCCCGAACTCAAGCCTGTCAAGATCAAGCCACCTCAGATAACCTTCGGCGCCGCCAGTTATCCAATTCCACCCCCGCGACAAGGCTTTCCTCAGCAAATGCCACCGCAGCAAATGCAGTGGGCGGCTCAACAACAGCAACGACAACAAAACCAACAAAGTTTACATGCTCAACCGACCGGGTTTGCTCTCAACAGATCTCAAGCACCCGCAGCGAGGTCTCGCGTACCTGCAGACGTAGCCACCCGTGAGGCTCCCGAATCGAGCGACGATGAGTTGGACGAGGATCTCGTTTCAGAATTTGCCGAACTCGCAGGCCCAGGAGCCTTGACGGAACCGACCACCATCGTCAATGTCAGCCCATTGTCGATCTCCTATCGCGTCGAAGGGAAGGCTAGTATCCCCAGTGACGGAGAAGCGCATCAGGTTTCTGTTGCTGTTTTGCCATTTGATGCCAAAGTTACCCACGTAACTATTCCTCGGGTCAGCGCTATTGCCTACTTGCAGGTAAGTTTCGTAGCCATTGTCGCTGAAACCCAAGACTTACATACCGGGCACTTTCTCTAGTGTGAGGTCAAGAATACGAGCGACTACCGATTGCTCCCTGGGCCCGTCAGTGTTTTTTTGGACGAAAGTTACGTCTCGAAGACATCTATTCAAGACGTTAACACCGGAGACACTTTCGAGTGTCCACTGGGTGCCGACTCCTCCCTTCGGATTTCGCACGCTCGCATCCCCCGCACCGTCCGCGACTCAGCCAGCGCCTTCGCCGAACAGTTCAAGTCAACGACATACACCGTCACCACAACCATCCGTAACAAACATCGTTTCGCTATCTCCGAGCTAATCGTCAGGGACGTCATACCCCTCGTCGACGACAAGCGCGTTAAGGTGATTCTGAGGAAACCTCAGGGTTTGGCTGAAGCCAAGGGTGATCAGGAGGTGACGGTGAAGGATAAGGATAAGGAAGTGAAGATTAGGTGGTCGAAGGTTGTTGATAAGAAAGGTGGAGCGAAGGAGGGGAAGTATGAGTGGTTGTGCGAACTTGATGCGAATGGGGAGATCAATCTAGTCACTGAGTATGAGGTTAAATCCCCTGCTGATTTGAATTGGATCGAATCGTGGTAGGTAGTCACGGACACATCGGAGGTCTGTTTGTATGATGTAAAGGGATAAGTAGTAGTAGTGTATCAATATATGCGACTGAGTGCCCGGATAGATAACAGATCCACCGAAGCGAGAGGGATAGCTGATGGTTGCTGTGAAATTGAAGTGAGGTTCGAAGTCACGTAATTACCCTATGTACTCCTCTTCAGCAACAATTGAGGGAGTGGTAGATTCGAGATCGGGGTGGAAGGTCGCTCTTGAGGTGGAGGAAAGACGCGGCTCTCCCTTCAATATATCGTCCGAGAGGGAAGATGGAGGTGGAACTCGATGCCACAAGGAGGATTTTAGCGAAGAATATCCTTTCATCGAGAAGAGCCACCCAATCGGATATGCCACACCCTCCCCAATCGACTCCGGAGGACTTGCACGTGTCGAGCTGTCCACGAAGTAATGAAGACAAACCAACTCCACAGACGGAAGAACCTCCACAAACACAACGAGAATTTTCAAACTCTTAACATCCAACCATATTTCGAGATAGTGGAGGGAGGGAAAACAACGAATCTGTTACAGGAGTTCGATCCCGCGGAAGCCGAGAGGTGAACGAACTCTGATGCTGAACGTGATGGCTGGAGCATGACAGAGAAGTTTATCGATGTCGTAGCATCTGAGAATAAGGGACAATGCGATGCTCTTCAGTGGATGGCCAGACGAAAGCCCTAATAGAAGGAATTTGGAGGTGAGATTGGAGACGGGAAGACCTGTTGCGAGGAATGAGAAGTGAGTGTAGATTCGAAGGTCAACAGTGTTGGAAAACGTACGACTGGAAGATTTTTGAAAAGCAAGAGTTTGAGAGTGAACGGTAGACGGTACTTGAGAGAGGATGGATGAGAAGCCTGCGGCCGCGGGACGAATGAGAGAACGGAGTGGACATACCTCGAATAGGATGAGCTTCAATGTACACAGTCGCCGTGGCTATCTTGCACGCAACACCGATGCTTCAAACTCCTAGCTACCCTCTCCACTTCGTAACCCCAAATTCCTGATCGCAGGTGCTCAAGCTTGTAACATAAACCCCCGTCGCCACAAACTCTTCATTTCCGGCGCTTAACTCACATCCAACTTCGGCTTCGCCAGTACCCATACTCCGAATCGTGCGAGCTCGAGTCGAACCCCAGGCTCATTCTTGTAGACCGTCTCGTACCCAATCCCTCATCAGAAGCGCCAAAGAATTCATACGAATCCCATCGTCGTCCGTTCATCAACGAAAGATCCAATCCTGGTGCTCAATCTGCCTAGTCTAGGTCTGAGTCTTGATTAGGAGGCTTCCTATAAGGGAGTTTGATCGCGTCGAGAGTGGTGAAAGCAAAAGTTGTCCTGATGGGAGGTTGTCTTGCATTCTGATGTATTAAAGGAGGGACATTTGTAAGCAGAGACTAGATGGGCGGAGAGGACAGCTATGAGGGACGTGGGAAGGATCGACGAATGAACGAAGCAAAGGTGGCGAACATACCTCGAGAATCGATTCTTATTGCATATCTTTCAGCTGACTTGTAATCAAACGACCAGCGACGTACTTCAACCAAACGATAGCACCGTTCTTCAGCTAACTTCGTTACGCCCTACTCTGATAATCCAAACCGTCTGTTTCAGGTCCGAGGGTGATGGGGAGGTGGGGTTGTCGAGAACTTGAAGTGGTCAAGGGATCGATGAGACTGAGGTCGCGTAGGTACACTTCGTCGGTAAGAGTTAGACGCGTGTAATAGAAGGTCGTCAAGTGTACGTCGCAATCTGGTTCGCCTATATATGTATGTTGGGTATACGAGTGGGAAGCCGAAGCTGCCAGTGCTATCACGATAATTTGAGCTGAGACTCGGAGTCCCTCTCTATCTCTTGCTCTCTATCCATCTTCGCGCTCCCTCATTCCTTCAGGCATCTACGCAACCTCCCGCCACATCCCCGGCGTCCGTTTCGCTAGTGTGTCCCACCCCGTCTAATCAGAACAGCCCCCTCCCAAGAACTCCTCGACACCTGGAACAAACGCGAATACGAACTCATTACCGCCCATGCCAACTCTGTTCCACCTGTTGCGTTCCCGCCCGAACCAATAGGTGCGTATGTGGGGCAGGAGTTGAGTCCTAGCGTTAGGGAGGAGGTTTATAAGGAGGGTGCGAGGACTATTCTGGGAAGAGAATATGGGGGGAATTGTGGTGTGAGACGAATTTCGTCTTTCTTTGTTTGATGATATTAAGGTCATTGGTCGTTGGTGGGTTTAGATCAAGAATTTGTCGAGGTGGGCCAAGCTTGATTCTTTGCGCATGTCGGAGGTTTGCTAAGAGGCGGGCTAGGGGTTCTCGATGCTACTTCCCCGTTTTCGTCAAAGTGCAAACTTCTCAGTTGGAGACTTGCACTTCTCACAAGGAGATGTAAGTATCCCACTACTATCCAATACGTTGTCGCTCCTAACTTCTGCTGCCTGGGCGAAGTAAGTCTCGCGACAAGAGCTGACAACTCCGTTTGACTGACTGTGGATTTTACGAACGCAATTATCCTTCTGCAGAGCCATCGAGATGGTTTGCACTTACCCCACAAGTTTCAGCGACAGCGATGATTAATCTGAATGCGTGCTCTGCAGGCTGGAATCATTACATTCAGCACATCCATTATCAAAGGCGGTGTGGAGAAGTTCGCTATGAAACAGCCAATGTTCTTGGTGCGTTCTATCAACCCGTAAAATGTTCGGCGAGCTCACACGCAAACTTCGACTTCATAGCCCTCTCCCATCGACCCTCTCTATTCCTCCAAGGTAAGCCTATTCCCGCATATTTTTAGTGAAATTCGACTCATTTTTTCGCTAGCTTATTTTCGAACGTATCAGCGTTGACTACCCTACGTAAACTTCCATCAACCCTGTGCATAGTCTGATGATATACTCCAGATGGTGACGGAAAGCAATACAACATGGACGCGTAGGCTCTCCTATCATCTTCTGAATCGAACTCGGATAGTAATCTGGCGCCCTAAAGCACCGTCGTCTACAAGCAAGCTGCTTTGAATGCAATCGCGTATCTCCAGATGGCGAGGGTGTCCGCTCATTTGACTTATTTGTGACTTTGTTACTCGTAATCTAGATTGGTTACAGGACGTCGTCCCTATCGTCTATTCTTCCCTAGACTGATGTCTACCTCAAGCTCGAGAGCAAGCTTGTGAGTTCAAATCATCGCTTGTGGTCTAATTATACAAGTTTCCGTCTAGATCTTCTTCTCTTCACTGCTCCTATCGAGAGTCATGTCGGCACAGTCGTTGTTCGTATTCTCCTTTATTCCTAGTGCAGAATGCATACACTAAGGGAGTTCTTCTAGGATTCCCCGAACGCCTGTGTGACCCTGCCCTGCCACTTGGGATCTTTAAACATCTAAATGAAACAGCATTGTCTCGTCTTTGGGACCAACTGACACTGATCGACCGTTCTCCTTTGAAAGATATCTTGCCGAAGGAGGAAGGCCTCACGAAGAAGGACTTTGGACAGGCTGCCGTTAGGTCTGATGGAGTTATCTAAAGGGGAACGAGATATGAACTGGTATGAATGCCTCGGTCTATCTTATCAGCGTCTGACCTATTGCTACGTTACCAGGATGGGTTCGAGAAGAAGTAACTCTGTGTCGTACACATTGGAGGTAGCGACGACGCATGTATAGTAGTAGTTCGATTGGAATGCAGGATGAGGTCTCTGTGCTATACCCACGGGCTTCCGTTGAGTCTCCTCATTTCTTCCCCGTTTCATTAATGGAGCGTCCAAGTGCCATAGAAGAAATGAGGACCGGAGAGGATTCGAGGAGTCCGAGGATGTCTATACAGAAGGAGCGGTATCGGACGGCGAGAGAGCTGAGGGATTGGGCGACTGAACACATGCATCCATTACCGTAGGGATCCACGAACTGGGTTACGAACTGTTACAAACGAATGGGGTCAAGCGTAAGATAGATAAATAAAAAAGCGATTCATGGCCATGAATGCAGCTCCGCGCTGATTGATGGAGTAGACATCCACTGCAGTAGACAGATGAACGGTGGTATGGCGACATCACGAATTGGACTCGGAAGATTAATATTAACAACGGATTGCTCCAGGATGTAGTGCAAGAGGGTGATAAATATCTCGTGCTGTGAGGTTAGGTGGGGTTCCAACTTGAAGCACCGGATACTACTAGTAACCAGGGCATGTTTTCCCGAAATTCCGGGAACGAAAAGAAACAGGGGGTATCGATGTGGTGGGGATACGTAACCGGTATAGGGCATCTCGTCTCACCAGGTAAGCATGGTGATTGGAAGACTCGTGACAATTGGAACTTTGGAAGGACGTTGGCCAGAATCGTACAACGCGACCTTGAGGGATTACACATTACTGAATGTGAAATGTAAAACTTGCAGGGACTCACCGCTCCAACGGCTAACTAGAATTCGGGGACTCGCTCCCGGTTGTACTTATAGGAGTTACATTAATAGATTGGCGATGCCCAGATGGACTCGGAGAAGTATATCAAAAGTATGTCCAAATGCGTTCCACTCAAGAAATAGCCACTGAGGTTCTGTCTCCAAGATGTCTCATACGAGATGTGCCCGTGCATGGAGGTGTAGTTCCGGTGAGGGTGATAGTCGATTTCGATTTTTGAGCACATGGAGATCGAGATTGAGAATTAGAAACAAATTAATAAAAGTGAATGATCGATTAGCTCTACGTTTAAGCTCCTCTCATCTTTTATTCCAGCTTCTCGCAAAGACGCAATTCCATCCGCTCGATGCCATCCCTCCCCCTTTCCATCACCAATTCACCAAACAAAACCTTGCGTCCCAAATAATCCACACTTTTCACTCCTTGGCTCCGCTCAAACTTTTCCATTTCCAAGGTGGGTGAAATCATGCACCTCCTCTCAAAAGCCAACGTAACCTCCTCCTTTCCGGAGCCTCCGGTCCGCTCCCACTGTTTGCGGGTAATTGGCACATGCAGGAAGCCGTGGATGTAGCTAAGGATAAAACCGATAGTGATGGGAGCTGCCTGGGGAAGGGTAGAAGGAGTTCCGATATGCCAGTGGACAGAGGGGATAATTATTGATGCCAATTGACACCTGATGTACGCTTGAGTAACGGGGGGGTATGTGGCAGGCTGGGACAAATCATCTATGGAAAGTGGGATCGTTTGCCCGACGGCAACGAACTTGTAGGGGGTAGACGCGGATATAGAGTGATCGAACAGGATCGGCATGGAGAATTGGCCGTCGAGTAAGGGATGGATGTGAAGTGGGATTGATTCTTCAGAGAGTAACACTCGGGTGAAAAGTGGAGGCCCGGGCCAAATGGTATGGATCCGGAGAAATAGCTTCCTGTCACCGTCCTCTGGATGTTCACGGAATTTGACCGACGGGTGTCCCGGCTGGGTCCAGCCAAGTATGAACGGTGTAGGTTCACTTAGACCAGTCCCGCTCGGACCAGATTCGCTTGTATAGGATGGGTCGGGTTCATATTCGCTTGTATAGAATGAGTCGGATTCATATTCGCTTGTATAGGATGGGTCGGATTCATAGTCGCTTGTATCCGATGCGTCGGATTCATATTCACCTCTGACAGAGGCGGGAAAGACATTGTCTTGGGTTGTTACTCGGACTCTACATCCACAATACGTGCTACCAATGATCTTAATCAATAGTGATCAAATTCGATGAGCTGCACTCACCATTCAGCCCAGGCACCGGGGGGGACCCTCTCGCTGCACTGCTTGTAGCATCGTGGACACCAACATTCAATGTTGCCCACCCTCGATGGATGCAACACAACAGCCGACATCTTCAATACCATCCCTCTGCGAACCGTGTCAGTCCATCGATCAGGGGCGATGGGCTGCATCTCCTCGTCATGCCCAATCTCGTATGCGCCCTTGTCTACGTATCGTTATCCAGCACGACCCTGAAAATGAGCTTTCACTGTCGCATCGAATTTCTATTCTTCGAGGTGAGAAAAGCTCATAAGAGAAGGGATTGGAGTCTTACACTCCACGTGAGGCAAAGTTCCATTGGAAGGGTCAGCCTTGCCCCCAATACATCCACAAATTCTACAGCGTTATGGCGAGAATATCCAATGAACGGTGGAAGGCCTTGGAGAACCGAAGTAACCTCTGCCAAAACGGTTTGGATGGATCCGTATACTTGCCTCGCTTCGTCACGAAAGGAAAAGACCGCATCACCGACCGACCTGAATAGCTTTCAGCGTGAGGATTACACAGCCCAGATTGGAGTGTGCCTACACGACATTGCTGAGGATCTGCCGCATTGTGGACATTGCGTCTGTGAGCCCTAATTTGAGAGACAATCGATCTTCTCTCGCTTCATTACCAAGTTCGACGACGGTAGCACGGCCCTCGCTGGTGAGTCGAAGGAGATCGTCACTGGATGACCTAGAAGAAATAGCCGAGGTGAAATGATCAGGCTCGAAGGAAGAAAGCTCGACTCAACACATACGTTGTCCAAACCAAGAGGGAGAACATGATGTTTTCACGATGAACGGAGAGTTTCGCTCTAAGACCGTCTACAGCACCCTTCTTAAATGTCCACTTCACCTTGCGCCAAGCACTACCTTGATTCCCATGGCCCAGCCGCTCATACCCCTGGGTCCTCTTCCAGAATTTATCCATCTCTGAATGACACGCAGAGACTTCAGTAGAGATACTGGTCAGGGTGTCCTCATCGAAAGTTATCCGCTGGCTCAGTCGATCGACGAGTTTGAGAGCTTGTGACAAAGACTTTAGCTCGCTCCGAAGTGCCTGGTACTCGGAAGAAGAGCCTGTGGCATCGTCAAGAGCCTTCGCGATGGTGACAGCGAGCTGAACGGCGGCGACAATGTCGCCAAATGAGCTGAAGGTAATGGGAAAGGGCATCGATGGATAACCCACAGCACAGTACAGCAAGACATTTCTTATCAGCACCCAGGCGATGCAACGTGCGCATACCGTTTGACGACAGTGTGTCACGCCATCCTAAATGCATGTCACATTCGATTCCCCGATCTCCACAGTCCTTGAGTTTTTGCCTATATTCTTCTCTATGTCGAAAAATCGACGTTAAAGACCCTGTTAGGATCTGCCACCTATGTTTTCAATATCCCCCCAACAAAAATTCAATTCGTCGTCAATGCTAGGCTGAGCGTCCAGCGAGTCACGACTCCCTGAGTCACTCATCGGCTCTCGGCTCTGGCTTGGTTGCAGTGCAGGCACTGCCACTCCTGGCTAATTAAATGAATACCTTGAAGCATGTCCCCGCGTCTCCCGTTCCCACTTCTCCACCATGGATCACACAACGAAACTTCAAGCTTCTGAGCATCCCATCAAATCTGTGACTGTCTTCAAATCCTCCAAGGCGGAAGTTGTTCGAACCTTTGTCCACGATCTTGAGGTGAGAAGTTCCGTCGATGGTGAACGTGCTATTCAGACTGACAATCCCCCTCACAGGCAGGCCAGAATAAGATCGAAATCGTTGGGTTGCCCAGTTGCATAGACACCGAGTCTGCCCGAGTTTCAGGCTTGGGTGACGCTCGCCTCTTTGACGTCGTCTGTGTCATCGCAGACAAGCCAGCTTCTTCCTATGACGGGAGCTCAGAGACCATCCGCATCCTTGAAGCCAAAAAGGTCTATCTTGTCAAAGAGAAGCTTGTGCGAGGGCAGGAAGCAGAGGTTATGCTGACCTACGGGAAATCTCTGCAAGGCGAGCATGTTACACCCGATACAATGACGACTTTCTTGGACAGTTTTGTCCTTCGTGGCCGCAAGAACCTGCAAGCAGTCTCTGAGCTAGAAGAGAAGATCGTCGAGATCGATCGCCAGATCGAAAAGGAGCAAGAAAAGACGACGACGACGAAAGGGGAGAGTAATGGAAAGGTTACCATCGTCATTGCAGCTGAGAACGAGGGTCAAGTTGAATTGAAGCTAACCTACAGTACGTTTATCTCCTTCGTGATGATCAAGGAGGATTGATCAATGATGTTGTAGTCGTAACGAATGCCAATTGGGAACCCACATACGACCTCCACGCATCCACGGTGAATGGGAAACCCGCTTCCGCGGTCTCTCTCCAGTACCGTGCCCGCATCACGCAGAGTACCGGGGAAGATTGGAAAGACACGTCCTTAACACTCAGCACCTCCACCTCCGATACGATCACGAAAGGTATCCCTGAACTCAAGCCTGTCAAGATCAAGCCACCTCAGCCAATGTTCGGCGCCGCCGGTTGCCCACCTCCATCCATGGGAGCAGCTTTTCTTCAGCAAAGGCCGCAGCAGCAGCAAATGCTGTTGGCGGCTCAACGACAGCTGCAGTTGCAGCAACAACAACAACAAAATTTAGTCGCTCAACCAACCGGTTTTGCTCTCAACAGATCTCTAGCAGCCCCAGCGATTTCCCGCGCGCCTCCAGACGTAACCACCCGTGCGGCCGCCGAATCTAGTGACGACGAGTTGGACGAGGATCTTATTTCCGAATTTGCTGAACTCGCAGGCCCAGGAGCCTTGACGGAACCGACCACCATCGTCAATGTCAGCCCATTGGCGATCTCCTATCGTGTCGAAGGGAAGGCTAGTATTCCCAGTGATGGAGAAGCCCATCAGGTTTCTGTTGCTATTTTGCCATTTGATGCCAAAGTTACGCACGTAACTGTTCCTAGGGTCAGCGCTGTTGCCTACTTGCAGGTAAGTCCCATAGCTATTGTCGTTGAAACTCAGAATTCACGTTCTGGTCGCTTTGTCTAGTGTGAGGTCAAAAATACGAGCGACTACCGATTGCTCCCCGGGCCCGTCAGTGTTTTCTTGGACGAAAGTTATGTCTCGAAGACATCTATTCAAGATGTTAACACCGGAGACACTTTCGAGTGTCCCCTCGGTGCCGATTCCTCCCTTCGAATCTCACATGCTCGTATCCCTCGCACCGTCCGCGACTCGGCCAGTGCCTTCGCCGAACAGTTCAAGTCAACAACATACACCGTCACCACAACAATCCGCAACAAACATCGTTTCGCTATCTCCGAGCTAGTCGTCAGGGACGTCATACCCCTCGTCGACGACAAACGCGTTAAGGTTATCCTGAGGAAACCTCAGGGTTTGGCTGAAGCGAAAGGTGATCAGGAGGTGATGGTGAAGGATAAGGATAAGGAAGTGAAGATTAGGTGGTCGAAGGTTGTTGATAAGAAAGGTGGAGCAAAAGAGGGGAAGTATGAGTGGTTGTGCAAGCTTGAGGCGAATGGGGAGATCAATCTGGTCACTGAGTATGAGGTTAAATCCCCTGCTGATTTGAATTGGATCGAATCGTGGTAGGGAGTCATGGACACATCGGAGGTCTGTTAACACGTCTGTACGATGTAAAACCATAAGTAGTGTATCAATATATGCGACTGAGTGAGTGGTCTGGAGAGATAGAAGATCCACTGAAGCGAAATGGATAGCGGATGGTTGCTGTGAAATTGAAGTGAAATTGAAGTCACGTAATTACCCTACACACTCTTCTTTCTCCTTACTTGCCACTCGCCAACAAACGTTCTCTATCCCAAGGGTTAACGTTCTTCTGAATATATGGTCATGATGCTTGGTTCCCCAAATCTGCCACATTTCCCTGAGGTGCCAAGCCACCAAGAATTGCTGCGAAACTGTGCAGCTTGGGTGCTCGAGTCAAGGCGTCCTCGGTCGCGGTCTGGTGCTGTGCTGCAGTCACGTTGCCACCACTATATGAACGCCGGCATCTAGTACCCAGGCATCACATACTCCTTACTGCTGTATACACCCACCCCGGGCCATCCTGGTTCCTTGTTCCATCATCATGACCCACTCCACGAAACTTCACGCCTCTGACCATCCTATCAAATCTGTGACTGTGTTCAAGTCTGGCAAGGCAGAGGTCGTTCGAACCTTCACTCAAGACTTGCAGGTGAGATGATTTTGGACTTTCCATCACCAATCAACTCATGTAGACCTCGCAGGCAGGTCAAAACAAGATTGAAATCGTTGGGCTACCAAGTTGCATCGATACTGAGTCTGCCCGAGTTTCAGGATTGGGGAATGCTCGCCTCTTCGACGTTGTCTGCACCGTCCCTGATAGGCCCCCCACTTCTTATGGCGGTTCGTCCGAGATGATCCGCCTCCTTGAAGCCAAAAGGACCAATCTTGAGAAAGAGAAGCGGGTGAGAGAACAAGAGGCTGAGGTTATGTTGACTTATGGAAAGTCTCTGCAAGGAGAGCACGTAACGCCCGATACTATGACCACCTTCTTGGACAATTTCATCCTCCGTGGCCGTAAGAATCTACAGGCGGTGTCTGAGTTGGAAGAGAAGATCGTTGAGGTAGACCGTCAGATTGAGAAAGTGCGAGAAAAGACGACTACTACGAAAGGGGAAAGGAATGGGAAAGTAGCCATTGTCATCACGGTTGAGGACGATGGACAGGTCGAGCTGAAGCTAACTTACAGTACGCGAACCATCCATCTTTGCTAACTTGGGGCCGACTATTTGACGGACTTTTTTGTAGTCGTATGGAACGCTAGTTGGGAGCCCACCTATGATCTTCACGCGACGACGGAGAATGGGAAACCTTCATCCGCAGTCTCCCTCCAATACCGTTCTCGCATCACCCAGTGGACTGGTGAAGACTGGAAGGACACCTCCCTGACGCTCAGTACCTCCGCCTCCGATACAATCACAAAAGGTATCCCCG